>PYHW01009579.1:55243-74228 GCA_013186435.1 Turdus rufiventris
TGGAGCACCTCCTCCCGCTCTTTGTTTTTCCCCTGACCTTGGTGCTACCATGTTTTCACTCAAATGTCCTCACTTCCTCCTCTTCTCTGACTAGAAGAAAAACTGCTGCTCATAGATACCATTCCCAGCAAGTTCCACTAATTCAAAGATTCTTGCAAGATCCCACAGTGACGAGATTTCGTGTAGGTTCTGTGTCTGGAGTCACTTGCCACGTTCCTACTGCCGGCCAGGCATCCCTGCTGTCACTGGGCAGGCAGCGGTGGCTTCTGTGGGCCTGGCACTATTTAACATCATTGCAGGGCAGCGAGAAGGAGAAGCCACTGCTGGCCCTGCCCTTCTGCCCACAGCATGGCTGGCTAGGTGTGGCTAGGCAAGCAAGGCTTGCCACGGGCTGTGCCGAGATGGCGGCAGCTGCAGCACATTGCCATGCACTGTGCCAGGGATGGCCCCCACCAGCAGTGCCTTGCCACCCCTGGAAAAGACCTGCCTGCACTCTTTTGATTTTCTCCTTAAATATGTCATCACAGAGGTGTTACCAGCCTTGCTGATTGGGCCAGCAGCATGTCTGTCTTCAGAGCCATCAGGGATTGGTTTTGTTGGACATGGTGGAAGCCTCTAGTAGCTTCTCACAGAAGCTACCTTTTTGTCATCCCCCTCTCCTGTTACCCACAAACTAGGCTGTGCCAAATTAACACAGTTTGCCAAAACCTGTCCTTTCCCAATGAAAATGTGTGAATTGATATAGGAGTGAACTGTAACAGGGTAAAGAAGCACTTGGACCACAGATGCGGGGTTTGGATTGGCTGGGAGTCACAGGAATGGATCCATGGCTCTGCACCAGCATGGCTCAGCCCCATCACCCAGGCTGACCCTCAGGGAGCAGACCTGCTTGGGGTCACTACCAGAATATGGAGCTCTAGCCATTCTTTGAAAGTGACTTTTGTCTGGAGTAGTTTTTCTTTTTCTTTTGTTCTTTCTTTGAAAGTCAATGCTATTTCTTTTGTTTATTTGTTTAAGCAGACATGAATATAATACTGGTGGAGAAAATTATCCAGATGATGGCTAAAGTATGTAAAGCTGATGGAGTTCAGGACTCTTGCTATTTTTATTTATTTTATAATGACCTTGATGACCTGCTCTATAAAAAGGAAGAGGAGCCCCTTCCCCCAGAGCTGTGCTGTGTGTTGGGGCCTCTGGAGCACAACATCACTTGGATTCAGTTCTTCTAAGCAGGACATTTACAGTAATTTCACGATTACAAGCGGAACTGATTATAAGCTGCTGGTCTGGCTGTCGGCAACACTTAGGTTTTTGTCCATAAATAAGCGGCACTGGATTATTAGCTGCACTTCTGTTTGCACCGAGGATTCCCGTGCAACTTTCACAAAGTTGCAAATTAGTAGCAGAATCACGGGATCACGGGGTTTAGTGGCTCAGCCCTGCTCAGGGCAGCTGCCAGGGAGCGGCCCCGGCCCCGCTCTCCGCTGCTGCCGGGAGGCAGGGGAGCGGTGTGCCTGGCTGCTGCCACTGGGAGGAGGGAGAGGGGCATGCCCGGCCGGTGCTTCCAGGAAGAGGGAGAGGGGCGTGCCTGGCCAGTACCGCTGCTGTGCCCCCCAGGCCCGGGCAGCGCTGCTGCTGCGCTGCTACTGCTCCACCACCTGGGGCCGGGCGGGCTCCGGCTCAGGGCTGCTGCTGGCTCGGACTTCCGGGTTGGGAAATTTCCAAAATTTATTCATATATAAGCCGCTCTTGAATGTAAGCCACACGGTTTGGGAGCAAAATTTTAGTCAAAATGGTGCGGCTTATAATCGTGAAGTTACTGTAAGCATGTACCTGAAATATTTTTGATTCCAGACCATGATTTTCATGTTTTGATGTATTGACTGGAATAATGGTTTAAACTGCTGTTTGTTGTCTGTGCATCCCAAATGCTCCTCATACAGACCAGGCTCGAGGCTGGAGATGGGGGTTACTGGGCAACCACAGTGTCCCCCTCCCTAGTGAAGTGGTTTTCTCAGTTAAGCTGTGGTCTGTGCTTGCGATGTACCTACAGATAACACCAGCTTCACAGGAGGCACTTGTGGGTGGTGAGAGGTTTTGCTGTCCTGCCTGGCACACACTTACAAGGGGTGGTGGGTGCATGCCCTCGCCCTGTGTAGTTAATGAAATGTATGTTTATCCCATTTTTTCAGTTAATTCCGTAGGCGGCAAAGCGATTTACAGCATTTGCAAGCAGCTGGCCTCTTTCCTGAAGGCATCTGGTAACTGGGCTAGCCTTAGCTCTGTTGCTCAATTGGAGCCCAACAGGGAACAAATTTAACCTCCTTGGTTCAGCAACTGTTCCTGGTCCAGACATACCTCCAGGCAGGGAAACACATGGGAGCAGAGGTGCTTAATTGAATCTGTGGGAATGTGGAGATTTTGGTATTTGATGAGCTGACAGTAGCTGTTTCTGTTTGACTTGAGCCTTTCATTCTTTCTTTGCTTTAAACCAGCATTGAACCCATGAAGTCTCTCCCACGGAACAGAAATGGGATTGATGTGGAGTCAGATGTCTACAAGATGCTTCAGGATTATGAAAAGCCCATTTCAGAGCCAAAGCAGTCTGGATCCTTCCGGTACTTACAGGGCATGTTGGAGGCCAGTGAGAATGGTAAGGAGGTTGGCACTCAAGCGCCCTTCTATGAGGAGACCACTGGAACGGCTGGTTTCAAATCAGTGTTTCACATATTCCTGCTTACCAAATTTTGTGGCTGACTTGAGCACCATGTGGATTTGTAACCAGTGTGGCAGCTGTTTTCTGAGATGGTTTATGAAAAGTGATGGCCTTAAGTATTTGTGTAAGATCACTGTGGGAGAACCTGGTCTGGTTAAGTAAACGGTATTTGCATAAGGACATGGGATGGTCCTCAGCAAGGCAGGGATAGCGATCAGGAGCTCTTGGCTCTCTTCTCAGGTCTGTCACAGCTTCCTACCCATGTCGTTAACACGTTAAAATAATAAGATCCCCAATCTATACATTTCAGCTTCTTTTTTATTTTTACTTGCCTCTCAACATTAAGTCTATTGGGGCTTTTATGTTCAAATTTTTGCTTTACAGTCTTACAGGGCAAGACTTCTCTTTCTGCTTCCTTCCAAGGGCCCCATACTCCAATCATGTGAATCCAGGAATGTATATTTTATGGGAAAATACCAACTGCTGTAAATCTCATTATGGAGCTGTGAGAGGTTGGGCTGTTACGTTTCTGTTTGTCTAAAATGTTGGAGGAGTCTGTTCTTTGACTAGAAGGATGTTGGTTCTTGTTTCACAAGAAGCACAATTGCAGGTAACGTCTGGTCGTCATGGAATTCACCAGTATTGGTTTTCTCAGTGGGACTGAGGCATAGTTGCAAAGCATGAGATAGGATCAACCTCAGAAGCACTGGGTATATTATTATATTTTATATTAGTATCACAGTCCCTGGATTGGCAGAAAAACTGATCTTAAATACAGGCCCCAGTTGGACCTTCAAGAGTAAGGACAAATCTGCTGCTTGCCTGGTCTCCTCATTTGGAAGAAGCAAATGGGAAGTGACTGTTAATTCCAATTTGTAAGACTGCTGCCTTCCTCCGTTCTCTGTCCCAGAGAAAGGGAAAAAAATTCAAGTTATGCTGTTTTGCTCCTGCCTCCTCCTGCATCCTGCAGCCCTGGGCTGGCAGAAATCCAGTGCTGTGAGGAAGGGAGGAAGAAAAGGCTGGGGGAATGGGGAACAAAGAGGTGCCAGGACAATTCCCTGAATCATGGGACTGTCCAGCCAGTCCTGGATGTGTGCTGGTCAGCATTCTCTTGGCACTAGCCCATGACCAGTGCAACACTGCCTGTTCGACTGGAGCCTGAAACCCTCTTTCAGGTACCAGACAGTATGGGACAGGCTGGAGCAGTCTCTGTCGCCCGGGTTCTACCATTCTCCCTCTCCCTTTCAGTAGTGTGTGACTGCCTGCAGGCACAGCCTCATTTGGTCATTCCAATGCTGTTTATTTCACAAGGGATGAGAAATTAGGTGAAAAGCATCTCTGCTTGGCATGAAGCTCTGTGATGTTCCAGCACTTTTTCAATCTCAAGTGTTCCTGCTAGGTTTGTTTTACAGCTGCCACCCCTGCTCCTTTTTGCTGAAGCTTAAAATTACACATTCTGACCTGAGACTGCTCTGCTTGTCCTTTTAAAGTCAAGGTCTCCTCTCCCAAGGAGCTGAGTGTCTTGGACAACAACCTCTTTTATATGTAATGTGTTTCTACTGAAAGCATTTTAACCCTATCTCAAGCCCTGAGGGAGCAATGCTTTGTGCTGAGGTGGAAGCTGGAGGAATGGCAGTTCCTACCTTCACAGGCACCCATGACCCAGGAAGGACCAACACTCTAACCATAACAGGGACAGCATAATTGAGGTTGTGGAGTTAAAGCATTTTGCTGCCCTGCAGAAGACCATAAATCACCATGAGACTGAGCTTGTAAATAGAAGGAAATTATATACAGTTCAAGAAGATGGGAATCAGCCTTCTCTGCAGGGTTTGTTTTGTTGTAAAATCCCTTTTTTTTCCCTCTTTTTTTTTCCTTTTTTAAGCAGCTTATCCAAGCACTCCGCATGAGAGGCAGTGACAGCTTAACTGTTAAATGTTGGCAGATGAGCATGTCTAGTCAAAGCACACTGTTTCTCATGCTGGGGAGAGCCAGCAGCTTGAGCAGTTGCTTCAGTTTATTCCCAGCGAGGCAGCGGAAGGATTTAACAAGGGGCTTGGCTGGAGCCAGCTGAGTTCTGGGGGAACTCCTGGGGTGGAGTAGCCCTCTTCTGCTCTTGGGCAGGCACTGTTGCACGTATGAAAGCTCTTAGCATTGCCAAACACTCTGTTGTTTTGGGGAGGTGGGGTCTGGTGGGAAGTTGGTCCTTTTGGTTTCACCCACTTGTCTGGAACTACTGGCAGCATTGGCCTCTGTGTCAGAGCCATGGCTGGAGAGGGAGGCTGTGGTGTGAAGATGCCTGTGCACCCCAGGGGATGAGTCAGGTGTGCACCCTTCTTCCCATCTGGGCCCAAGAAAATAAGTACTCCTGAGACACACTAGACAGGGGAGCAGGGGTCTGTCCATGGAAGGAAGCTTTTCCAAGTAATGCTCTTCAAAATCTGTGTGACCCTGCCCAGGGTCTGTGGGCAACCAGCAGTGATGATGTATCAGGCTCCAGATACCAAAAGTTCCCTTTGGGAAAGGCAGAGATGTTTCTGGAGCTATGGGAGGCGCTTACAGTGGATTTTTGCTCTTAAGTTGCCAAAATTGGCACAGAGTACGTGCAGATACCTCTGTCAGAAAGTGCTTGTGCCCTACTGAGACCTGGGCATCAGGGCTTGAAGCACATACTTACAATGGACCCTGGACTGAAATACCTTGGAAGCTCAGGGAGTGTGGCAAATTAGAACTCTGGAGAGCAACTTGTTCATGCAACAGCTCCTCTGCTGTTTTTCCAAACTGTGAGGCAACTGGTCCTTCTTCACAGGCTTTTCCTTTCTACACCCTTAGGCAATCACAGAGAAACCATACATCGATGCCAAACAGACCAGTCAGTTGTCAGCTGTGGAAAACCATGCAGTCAATACTGGAAATTTTTAAGGATCTCAGTGGTTGGCAGCAAGCATGTTAGTGTTGTCCAGAGTCAGAGGACAGATGATCTGTAGGGAGTGGGAACAGCAACTGAAAACTCTGCTATGATGTTTTGTATATGCACAAAATCTTCACTGCTTTCCTGTTGTTGGACCTTTGTGAAAGGAGGCCTGGTGCCTCAGAAGACCTTATCTTCTATCACAGTGTTTTGGTTTAGATTATTTGAGCTTAAATGCATGTTCTAGGAAGAAAAGCACAAGTGATTCTAATTGTTTGGTTCAATTTTCCTCATTCTCTGAAATGCTTTCATCTACATCTCCTTGACAGATGGACAGATGGTGGATCTACCAGTGTACCTGAAATGTTGGTGTGATGGAACCTTTTTTTTTGGGGGGGAGGAGGGGGTGGGCTCTTCTGAGCTCTTCTAATTCTTAACTCAGTAAGTAGTATTGCAACCAAATTAACCTCTCATCTCTCGATCACGGTTGATTTGCATTTTGACAAGGTCCATGTCTTTTGAGCTGATGCTGTCCTGGAACTTCCACAGAAGTTGCAGGTCCTGTTATGACAGTCAGACTCATTTGAGTCCTTAAGGGAAAAGGAAAAAAAAAAGGAAGAAGAAAAAGAAAAAAGAGAAAAAACCCAGCCCCGAGAGGCCGAGTTTTCAATTTGTGTCTTTATAATTCTTGGCAGGTGAAAAACTCAACAAACTGAGCAACCCGCAAAACATCAAGTCCCCAGTGCCAAAGCTTGGTGGTCCCATGTCTGGGCTGCAGATGCTTCCTGAGTGCACCCGCTGCAGGAATGGGATTGTGTAAGTGTCGTGTGTCACCCAGTACAGTGGGGATGGTGACGCTGAGATATGGCAGGGTTGGGTGCTGCCAGGCACATGGGTTAGAATTTATAGCAGAATACCTTGAATCCCTTTCTATTTTTTTTTTCTAACCATATCCAAACCTCAGCAATACAGTTTGAATTGCCCCTTTTAAGGGAATCTTGTAAGGGATGATTTATGGGATGGTTTGTGCCCTGCTTATCATAGTAGCTGCCCAAGGACTATGAATAGCACCACGGCACCAAACACTCCTTCACTGCCTTACAAGGGTTGGTGGGAGAAACACCTTGAGTGTTGAGAAGAGAGCTGTTTGTTTGTCTGTTGAAGAGTTACTCTCTGACAGATGGACGTTTATTAAAAGTATAGGTGTTTTTCTGCTTTGTTCTGTTGTAATTTATGACCTATTGTAATTTATGCTCTGCTGTAATTTACATCCTGCTCAAGCCAAATTTGATGGCTGAATGTGAGCTGTGCAGATGCCTGCAACCGTGTTCTTGCTGATGCTGCAAGTTGAGGGTCTCTGCTCCACAAGTCAGAGTGCCTGAAGTGCAGTCCTTGCAGGATGCCAGCTCCTGATTTTCAGATCCAGGCTAAACATAGATATTTTAGGCTCTGTTTTGCATCAAGTTGTGGAGCAGTGCTGCTGGGTGTGGAGCATCCCTTCCCACAGAAGCATAGTGAAACCACACCTGGAGTGAGGTGGCAGCGTTGGGTGGGCTGAGAACCCCTGATAACACCCTTACATGTCCCTGCATGCTGTTTGCCTTCACTTACTCTGTTTTACTTGAGGCAGCAGGAAAAGCTGTTCATTCTTGTTGTTTCTCCACCTCACTTGAGCTTTCCCAATCTCTCTCAGGGGCACCATCGTCAAGGCTCGGGATAAACTCTACCACCCTGAGTGCTTCATGTGTGATGACTGTGGCCTCAACCTGAAGCAGAGAGGGTATTTCTTCATTGAGGAGCAGCTGTACTGCGAGACGCATGCCAAGGAGAGGGTTAAGCCCCCCGAAGGATATGATGTGGTAGCTGTTTATCCAAATGCTAAAGTTGAACTCGTCTAAGCCTGGGCTGCTCTGGAGAGGTCAGGTGGCCACCCACCCACATCCTCCTGCTGGCTGTGAGCAGTGGGGCTGTAATCAGCTCTGATTACCAAAGCTAAAGTTAAAATTCCTTTTCCTAGATAAAACTGTTTACACTTGGAATCTCCGGGGAATGGTGTTGAAAGCATTCAAACAGGTTTTGCCTTTTTTTTTTTTTGACACTCTGCTTTTTGCTCTGTTGGGTTATTAGTCTGTGCTGTAATCTTATCCAAGAACTGTGTAAATATTGATTAATTCTCTACTCTCTTCTATATAAAACCTATAGTCTTTTTTTTTTCTTTTTTTTTTGTGCCCTCTTTCTACTAAAGATGTTTTAGAAACTCAAAGAAAATAAGGCACTTTAACAAAAGAAGCTGTCTCTTATGTCCTGACCCTAATGTCCTGTCCTGTGGTTGCCCCACTGATTAAATCAACCCCTGAGAGTCAGGACGATACCAGTGGGTGACTTGCTCAGCTGCATCCCAGCCGTTGTGCCAAGGAAGGATGGTCTCTTAAAACAGTTATAGTAGTAGTTATAGTGAAACTCTCTGGACCAGGGCAGTGCAGTTTGAGGCTGACAAGAGAGCTCCACACTTGAGTGTGTGATGAGGCTTTTTTCTTCCTTCTTCTACTCCTAATTCAGTTGTTCTATTCTCTACTCTCTACTCACTCAAGCACACACTGAAAGGCACTATAGTAGTCTGGAACACTTTTTGATTATCCCCCCCCTTCCTACATTTCTGCCCACAGCTGCTTTTGCTTTGGCCATTGTGACTATTCCCTAGTTTTTGCTAACATTTTGCAGTCCTTTATTTCTAGATCCTCAGATTGCTGCTATCTGGGTCTGCCTCCAGCAGGGACAGGGGTGATAAAATCCCTTCAGGCACTTACGGAATAACTGGAGCTTGGGTGAGCCCTAAGTACCAGGGCAGCAGGATTGTATTTATACCCATCTCTCAAGGCTGTGCTTTCAGCCAGGTCCATCATCCACTTTATTTGACAGGGAAAAGATTCTGTGGATCTTCAAATGTTTCTTCGTTAGAGCAATGTGGTTTTTTTCATGTTAGTACTTAGAGGAAGGAGAAGGAGAGTTGCTCAGCTGCTGGCTACTGCTGTGCAAGGGTGATAGGAACTGTCTTTGATACCATGAAGTTACTTCAGGCTCAAATTTCTTCCTCCTCACTTTGAGAGAGGAAGGATGTAGGGGAGAAAAAGAAATCCTTGTGTGCTTGCTTTCTTTCCATGGGAAAAGAAAATAAGAAATGGGGTGATAGGCAAAGCACCCCTTCCCATCCTAGCTCTCCATAAGAGGGAAAATAGGGGATTGGAGGAGGGTTGGAACATGATCCTAGTTGGGGCTAAGTAGGTACAGTAATTTTACAACTATAAGGCGCACCCTTTTGACTAAAATTTTCCCCTGAACCTGAAAGTGTGCCTTATAGTCCAGTGCGCCTTATATAATGGACAAAGTTGTGAAATTTGCCAACCCAGAAGTGTGAGCCGGAATGGGGGGGGCAATGCCATGGTAGCACCAAGTTGCGAGATGGGGCGGCACCAGCCAGCCCCCGCTGCGTGGGCTGGGCGGCGCTGGCCAGCCCCCAGCCAGCAGCAGCTGCACAGGGAGAGAGGGAGCGGGCAGGGCAGCGCCACCCCAAGCCGCAGATGGTCCCGAGCTGGGGCAGCCCCAAACCACCCTGAACCACAGCAACCCCGAGGTGTGAGCTGTGACCGCCTCAAACTGCAGCAACCACAAGCTGTGGCTGCCCTGAGCCCCACCTCGCCAGCCGGGGGTGGGCAGAAGTGCCGGGCCCAGTGCATGGGGAGGGCACTTGGGGCTGTGTTTAAAGGCTACACCAATCTGTGAAAAATGTTTGTAAATTGAACACCCATCAGTAAACTCCACGATCATGGGATTCCGTTACTAATTCGTTACTTTGTTGCACGTGGCATAGATCTTCATGGCAAAAAAAAAGTGCGCCCTATAGTCCTTATATATAGCCTTATATAATGTACAAAGTTTCAAAATTTGCCGACTCCCGGAGGTGCACCTTATAATCCAGTGCGCTTTGTGGTCGTGAAATTACTGTAATTTCTTCCTACAGATTCTTTCCCCCAGAAGGGATTTTAGGGTGTTACTGGTCTCCACCTAGACCTCTTCATGCAGTGCCTTACAGGGATGCAGCAGCTCCTGACCAGTGCCTTGCAGCCTCCCAGCAGCCCCGGGCACCCTCCAGCTGGGTACCACTGGCTGTGTTCATTCCTGCTAGCAGCAGGACATCCACCTCTCCCTCATTCTGTCATCAGGATATTTTAATTAATAAGGTACAAGAAACATGGCCATTTTTATCACAGTGCTGAAGCATGTTCTTGTATTTGCATGGCCTTTCTTGTCAGTTGGACCCTCTGAAGGGCAACATTTGGTACAAGTGTAAATGAGAAGATATGGTAGTCAGTTGGGAAGCATTTCTGCCCTGTTTTGCAGGGCTCTGCTTGGAGCTCCTTAAGTTGCCTTTATCAGAAACATTTATTCTGAATTCCTTTGTTATCCTTATACATTGCTGGTTTGAACTCTAGTGCCTGTAGCTTGAGAGTTCAGGCTTCACCCAAATCCAGGACTGAATACAGCTTGGCTGCATGATTGAAGACTCACAACATGAGTGGCACAGGATCCCTTTCCCTGTTTTCCAGGGAGACTGTTGGAGCTGCCAGTGGTGCTGTTTGTCCCTTTTTGACTGTACATGCATGGTGGCTGTGTCCTGCAGGATGCCAGGAGTCTGCAACCCTGATACAGGGAACACCAAGAAGTTCATAAGTTGGTTCATTGCCCTCATTTTAAACACCCAGCTTAGCTGGCTGCTGCCAGGGCACCTTGGTGGTCTTGCTTGCTGCCACACCAGTACAGCATTGGGAATGCTGGGTATGGACCTGTTCTTTTAATTTGAACCCAAGTTTCCTCAAATCAGTATTTCCACATGGCATCTCATGATACCCATTCTTAGGAGTAATCAATTCACCTGATCCCCCTGCAGAGCTTGGAGTTGCCTCACAGGCCAATCCCAGGGCACATGGTTTCCTGGCTTTAGGCCACCCTGTTCCTGTTGTGAAGCTTGCAGGAGCAACCCCAAGTGAGTGTTACCTTTTCTGTCAACAGATAATGCTGTTAAATGCTGTAAAATGTGGGGGGAGGGTGCTGTTTGTATGAAACAAAAAATAAAACTGTATTATGGGTTTTGTCTCACATCACTTGGCCTTTGCTTTGTCCATATGTTTGGGAATCCCCTGGCATCCAGGTGAGAAGGACACTGGATAAACTTCAAAAAGCATCTTGGAGATATAGATTGCATCTCCATGTGAATTGCTTTTCACACTGAGAGCTTGTTTGAGGTTTGGCCTGTGTTTTTGGGGGAGTTGTTGTGGGGGTTTTTTTTAACTTGAGACTTTCCTGGGATCCTACATCCTATTAGGTGTGGAGGTGGTGGGAAAGGCCACTGTGTCTCTGCCTGTTACAAGATCCCCTATTAGGGCTGACCCCTCTCCACCAGTGTGACTGAGCTTAAATCTTGAGATTGTCCAGAGCTTTGCTGCATCTGCCCCTGCAAGGCTGATGCATCAGTGGTTTGGTGATTAATCAGCCAGAGTGACACTCCAAGGGAACCTTCTTCCACCTGATGTCCCAGGCTGACATTAGGCTGGGATCCACAGTTCTGCAGTGCTGGTGATATTACTGCTGTCACTGGTGATCTGGGCCTTCTTGCCAAGGAGAAGTTATTGCTGACCCTTGGAGTACAGAAGCCCACTGGGTGGTGGGAGTGTGGAGGATTGGGAGGTGAGAGCAGGCTGGGGTTAACAGCTGTGTCAGAGGAATGTTTGTTTCCGTAGCTCAATCTTGATGGGTCTGGTTTTAATAGTTGATTGTGATTCAAATCACTGGTGTATGGGAAACTTAGAAGGGGTGTGAAGTAAGTGCCTCCAATATTTAACCTAAAAGGTTTTATTTGGCAAGTGTTCATATATGGAAATTGTCTGTATGTGCCTAAAACATTTAAAAGACAAAACCTCTGAGGATCCGCATGTGGCAGAAAAGGTTTCCATAGCGTGGGTCTATGTAACTCTATGTCTAATTAGTGCACATATTCATATAATTAATGTGGTTATGGCTCTCCAATTGGTGGTTTTTCTATTCACTCTTGAATACACATGTGTTGGATGTGTGTCTCTTGTTTAGCCACCACTATCCCCAGCCCCCTCCTGCCCTGGTCATTGATGCTGAGAGGCTTCAGGCCCTTAGGGTGATCCCCACTGTGAGACTGAGGGGTACTGAGAGCCTGGGCAGCACTGGGGCCCCCCAGACCCTCTGCTGCCCACACAGCTACTCAAAGCAGCGCAACACCAGGATTTATTAACTAAATGAGATGGGACCAGGGCCAGACTGATTCAAGTTTTAATTGTTTAATTTTTTCCATGTATCGTCATTAAAGTTTCCTACTTAACCAGGCATTATTTCCACCACCACACCCCTGTTCTGCTGCTGCTTTTGTTCGGAGTTGTTTAACTTTGCTTTTGTTACTGCCCCAGGGACTCAAATCTCAGCTTGTCCAGGATAAATGTCCTGTGCCATAGGAGGGAGATTGAGGGAAAGAGGCTCTTTGCAAAAGTTCCCTCTCTTCCCTTTCTCATGTCTGAAAGAAACTATTTTAATTACAGTAATTTCACAACTATAAGGCGCACATCCAGGAGTTGGCAAATTTCGCAACTTTGTCCATATATAAGGCGCACCAGACTATAAGGCGCACTTTTTTTTTTCAGAGAGGGGCCGCACCGCGTGCAACAAAGTAACGATTTAGTAACAGAATCCAGTGATGGCATGGTTTACTGGCAGGTGCTCAATTTGCAAACATTTTTCACAGATTGGCATAGCCTTTAAACGTGGCCCCAGGCGCCCTCCCTGTGCTGTGGGCCCTGGCACTCCCGCCCAGCCTCAGCACTGGCTGGCACAGCTCGGCTCGCGGCTCCCGCCCAGCGGCCACAGCAGATTTGGGCTTCCCCTGTGCTGTGGCGGATCCGGGCTTCACCCGCGCCATGGCCACGGCCAATCCGGGCTTCCCCCTCGCCGTGGCTGTGGCAGATCGAGGCTTCACCCGCATCAGTTCCCCCGTGGCCGCAGCGGATCCAGGCTTCCCCTGCACCGCGGCCACCACAGATCTGGGCTTCCCCCACACCGGTTCCCTCACGGCTGCGGCTCCCGCAGGTCCTGTCTTCCCCCACGCGGCCACAGCTCTTGCGTGTCCTGGCTCCCCCTGCAGGGCCATGGGTTTCAGTTCAGCTCACAGCTCACGCTTCCGGGTTGGCAAATTTCCGAACTTTTTCCATATATAAGGCGCACTGGAATATAAGGTGCATTTCCGGTTTCGGACCAAAATTTTAGTCAAAAGCGTGTGCCTTATAGTCGTGAAATTACTTTAGGGAGGAAAAAAATCTTCCCTACACATATGATAAAATCCAGAAAACTGTTGCTGATTCTAGAGAAACTTACCTGCTAGTTGTTTGTGCTTCTCCCCAGCAAACACTCTCAAAGCTTTTCCAGCCAGGACAGCTTTTCCACCATGACATTTAAAAAATTCTGAATTTCTAGATAGTCCTAAAGCAGTTGCTTGCGCAGGAAGCCCCATCGGGGAGGGCCTGGACTGGGGCCGGTACTGCTGTCAGGGCAGTTAATTACAGAGTTGTTACAGGGTCACACTTCACTCCACAAATATACTGCTCAAGTCTGGTACAAGCTTTTGGCTTTATTAATGAGAATAACAATTTACTGAAGAAACACCTTAGTTCTTCACTCCTGAACCTGAAAGATTCCAGGAGACTAGTGATGAGTGTGTCTTCCCCAAACTGATGGACTCTGAGCAGATGCAAGCTGCTGGTACTGTGGGACCATGGTTTGGGAGGGCTTGTGCTCACCAGTGGGACATGGACACACCATCACTGCAAAACCCAGCTGCAAGAGCTCTTGGGAGACCACTCACACCTTGCCCCTCTCCACAGGCAGCACTCGCCACCCATGACCCTCCCAAGAGGTGTCTAATCTGTCCTTGGAATGGAGAATCCCAGCTCCCCAGGCAGCATGCCCCAGGGATTTTCCCAACATCTGGGGGAGTGCAGGGGATGTAAAGGAGGGCACTGGATGCACGATGTGCAGAGGAATGTATGGGATCTGTAGGGGAGATTAGTGGTAAATGGGTGTGCCTGGGATGCAGGGGGCTATAAAGGATGTATGGGGGCAGATGGGCTGCAGGGGTCTATAAAGGATGTGGGAAGTGGATGAGGGGCGGAGCTGTCTGGGTACAGGTCCATGGGGCAAAGCAGAGCTCCATCTGGGTTCTATGCAGTCTCCTGCTCCATCTAGTGATGAAAACTGAAATACCCAGCAGCTTCAAGTAGGATGGGACAAGAGCCAGCTCTGTGAGGAGTCCCAGCATAGTGGGGAGGTTCCCAAGCAAGAATCCACCCAGAGAGCAGTGCTTCAGGAAACTTCTGGCAGTGGTCTCTCCGGGAGAGGTTGTTTTACACTGTAGTGATGGGCTTGAGCATCTCATCTCTTCTCTGGCAAGACCTATGGCAATTCCTTTGGCTTTGATGGAGCCCTGACCTATGTCACTGAGCTCTGACCCAAAGGCTGGGGGCCAGGGAATCAGAACGTGTTTGCCTCGATGCACCTGCTCCTGCTGCAGAGGAAGCGTGTTCTGGTCCCTGCCAGGGTCAAAGCTCCCTGGCTGGAGCAACATTGCATCAGGCAAAATTAGTTCTTTGTGAGGGGTTGTCTTGGTTTAGTTTAGATTTGTCAAGTCTAATATACTCAATTTCTCTTGTGAGATAGGATTAGGAGCAAAAGCAAGGCAGGCCTAACTTAAAAGGGTAGAAAGAAAGGTAGAAAGAAAAACTTTATTGACAACACAGAGAAATAAGAAATTCAGGATAAGATTTTCAGACCACTCCCTCCTCTCCCCTCCACCTCCCATCTTTCTTAACAATGGCATACAAAGACACTTCAGTCAGTCCTTCACTTAAACAAACAGTTCACTTCAGGAAGAGGAGTTTCTTCTTTGGCCATAGAGATTTTTTCCAAGAGAAAAATAAAGTTCTCTTGTGTCTTCACTTTCACGATTCACATCTGTCCAGGGAAAATCTGCAAATCATGAAACTCCTCCAATCCTCACAGTCTTCCCAGAGCTGTGTTTTGTGGGCCATGTTAAACTCATGAGGTATTACTTTTAGGGTAAGCTGTTCAAAAGCAAAAATTCTCTCCATCTCTTTTTCCTCAAATTCCTCTGTTCATACTTCAATTCTCCAAGAACAGAGATCCCCTTTTCCCTTGGGGAAAAGGATCTTTTTCTCAAACACTTCAACCCCCCCCATGTTTTCTCCACAATTTATAGGAAACGTCAGTGCAGTACAGTCCTCCAGCCAGCTTTCACAGCGTCTCCTCAATCTCCTCCCATCTGGAAAAACTTGGCTCCTACTTCACTGACTTTAGTGTATTTCTTTCTGCTCTATTGCTTCTTACTCAAAGGAGGATGGGAGTTCTGCGGGTCTTATCCGAACATTGGAAGGGTTAAAATTTCACACAGAAGGTGCGGGGGGCTGGGCCAGGCCATGCTGGAGTTGTGCCACGATTTCAGGCCCTGCAGGCCTCGCTGGGGGAGGCTGGACGAAATTCCAAAGCCCAGCAAACAGACGTGGGGTGGGGGGTTCTGTTAAAATGGACCCCAAGCCTCATGTGTGCTCTACCCTGGCCATCAGGGCCCCTGGGTGAAAAACGGGGTCCGCCTGGTGTCTTCCTGAGCCCACCCCTGCCTATGTTACCTGCTCAAAACCTGGAAATCAAAGAGAGTTTTTTTTCTGAAGTTTGCTTGCTTTGAAATGTGTGTCACCGATCGAACTAGCTTCTCCAATTGGTTTCCCAGACTGTCAGTTATTAAATCAGGCTCCAATTGGTCCCATCAACTCACAGAGGAAGTTCTCGTAGAGAAAAACCCCGGAGTATATCCTCCTCACAGGTGACTTCAATGCAAAACCAGCACAGTGGTGGATAGCCTTGGGAAAGCTGACTGCACTTCAGTAGGTGGGTTCTGGGAGAGTTTATCCCAAATCCTCACACAGATGCTAAAGACAGGCATCTTTACTCCATCTCTTTTACAAGATTCCTACCACAAATAAGATGAAAAATAATTCATACCAAATGTTTGTCTGTTGGGCTCTGCATAGATGGAGAGAAGTTCATTCACCCCTACCAGGAACTGGGAAGTGATGGCCATAATACCCCTAACAGCTCCAAGTCCCACAAGTTGGATTCAAGTGGGCATCAGGCAACTCTTGGCACTGATGCAAGGGGTGCTTGCACTAAAGGCTGAGATGAGTCTAAAGTCTTTTTAAAGGCTGCTAAAGATAACTTTTTCTCAGATGCTCTTTGTGATATATGTTATAAAGTAGTTCGTGTTTTGTGAAAGATAAACCATGTTTGTAGAAATAATTAATTTAATAAAGGAACTTTAGGTACACTGAGCTACAGAGAGGAGAAAAGTTGCTTCACCGGATTCCAGCGCTGCAGATACTAATAAAGCAGCAATTAGCAAGTTAATAGAACCAGCTCCAATGGAGGTAACTCGTTATGGGACAGTCCAGGAAACTCCCGGGCCATGAGGCCTTGATAACCAGGATCAAGCTTGGTGACCCCTGATGTGATCCTGATTTTGAGGTTCAGGGGACCCCCCACTTCTGCTCAGGAGATGCCCCGCTGATTTCAGCAGCCTGACGGAATCAGGGAATTCCTTGGAATCAATCAGGATCCCGAACTGAAAGCCAGAGCCACAATCAAAAAGGGTTAAGATGGGCCCAGAGCTCTCGGATAACCACAGCAACTTTTTTCACTCATAAAACTCGATGTGCATGAAGAATCCATACTTTAGGAACCGTAAGTATTGCGTGGTTGAGTGAGGTGCGACTGAGCGTGTGTGTGAGACGGGATCATATCATGGAGTGAGTCCGGACCCCAAAATCGCAGTTCCACAATCCTGCGAGGGAAGTGGTCGGTTGCGGGGAAAGCAAATGTAATGTGTTGTTAACTCTTTCTCATGTGTCAAGCCTAAAACTTCGGAAGTTTTGGGAGTCGGTGATGGAGGGGATCAGGAGGGAAGGTACATTTCCTGTAATTTGGGAACTGGTAAACCTCTTGGATCCAGGGGCTAGTTCAAGCCCAGGAAAGGAAGAAGAGAGCTCGTCTCCTTTTGAAAACTCCACGGAACGGTTCTCTGTGGGAGGTGAGTAGACTGGAAAATTGAAACAAATAAATAAATAAAGTTTAAACTTCAGTTCAGTACCACTGAGATTCGGAGGATCCCGGCGTGAAAACACAGTAAAGAAACATACAAGGATAGTGTGTAGTAGCATTCTAGTAGGAGAATGTGACAGCGGAAAAGTAAAATTCAGGGAAAAACCCCAAAGAAGCCGGTAAAGGCACAAGGGGGCAAGTTACCCGAGATCCCAAGAGACAGCCTGTTGGGATAGATGTTAGAACTCTGGGACGAGAGTCCTGACAGGAGGAAAAAAGTCTAAGGAGAAAATAAACCTGAGAAAATAGAAGGATGGCAGGAAAAAAAGTTAACAGGACTGGCTTGGAGAAGGGCAGAGGTATGAGTGAGGCAATGAGCAGCAGGACCGAGTATCGAAGTGCGGGCCCGGAAGCATGCCCTGTGGGGGCTGGGGAGGGGGCTGGGGGGCTGCGACCACTCAGTACCGTGCAGTGCCTGACCTCATCACCCCCGAGCAGGAGCAGCAGTGGCCGCTAGTCCCCGTGAGGCTGTGGGATGCCCCATCCCCATGATGCTGTGGGATGCCCCGGCCCTGTGATGCTGCAGGATGCTCGGTGGGCTGCCTGTGATGCTGCCAACCGTATCCGCTGGGAGCACCGGTGGAGGAGGAGCTGCATTTAGACTGTGACCGGACAGGGACTGGCTCTGGTAAATAGCTTTTTGTGTGAGTTTTAGAAAATAAAAGTTAATATGGGGAAGGCCGTGAGAGTTTTGCTGAATGTGTAAAATGGGTTTGAAAAGCATGAGTTTCTGATTTCTCATTGTGATTGTAATTTACTGGGAAGATGTTTGATGGCTACTATAGGAATTGCAAATTAATATAGTGATAAATAACAGAGTCCAAAACTGTGATATCTTTGTGTAAAATATCTGAGAAGGCTTATGCCGAAATAAATCCAGAAGTGTTGACAGTCCTCCCTCAAGGATATACTAAGTCACCAGTTTTGTTTAGGCAAGCTTTGCAGAAAATGCTAAGAAAGTTTACTCCACCCTCAGGAGTCAAGTCATTACAATATGTAGATGATCTACTGGTAGCAGGTCCAAGAGGAAAGGACGTAAGAACCAGTTCCATAAAATTACTAAATTTCTTAGGGGGCAAAGAATTAAAGGTTTACAAATCAAAATTACAGTTTACTGAACCTGAGGTTAAACATTTGGGACATTAGCTAATAAAAGGGAAAAAGAAATTAGACCCTGAAAGAGTAGCGGGGATCATTGCTCTGCCCTCCCCATGAACAAAAAGGGGAAATAAGGCAGCTACTGGGGCTTTTGGGTTATTGCAAACACTGGATTGAAGGGTATAGTGAGAAGGTAAAAGAAGAAAGGAGAAGAAATATAGTTTGTGGATGGGTCAGCGAGAGTAGTAGAAGGAAAAAGAAGGTTGGGATATGCAATTGTGGATGGCAAGATGGGGGAATCAGGACCTCTCAGTGCGAGCTGGTCAGCTCAGGCATATGAATTAGTATTGCAAGCTTTAAAAAGATTAAAAGGGAAAAAAGGAACGATCTTTACAGATTTGAGATACGCATTTGGGGTAGTCCATATATTTGGGAAAATTTGGGAAGAAAGAGTATTAATAAATACTCGAGGACGAGGATTAGTTCATGGGAAAATAATAAAGTAAATCTTAGAGGCTGTCCAGGAGCCAGAGGCAATCTCAGTTGCACACGTTAGGGGGCATCAAGCCAGAATACAGTTTCAGACCCAAGGAAACAATTTAGCAAATAAGGAAGCCAAAAGCGCAGCACTAACAGATAAATACTCCAGAATTCAAAGTAACTAAATTGAATGGCCCAGAAAACCTTTCAAAAACTCTAAGGACAGCAGCTAACTCAGCTATCTGTGGAGACTCCTTCACATATTCTACAGTTGTTTCCCACTGCTGAGTTTGAGGATCCTTCCAGGTCATTACTGACCTAAGGGATGCTCTAGATGCATCAGTGAAAACTGTCAGAGCTTTTAGTGGCCTCTGGCTCCTTTTTTCTCTAGGGATCAAATTAAACATTTCATGAAACAATTTGTGGGCAGGAGCTTGAACAGAAATCTGTCCTACGCAGCTATCTAATGCAATTTGAAGGGT
>PYHW01009579.1:77568-105676 GCA_013186435.1 Turdus rufiventris
CGCTGGAGCAGGAGCCGTGCCTGGACGGCTGGGAGTACAGCCGCGATGTCTATCACTCCACAATCGTCACCGAGGTGCGCGGGAGCGGTGACACCACTACCCCGGGCCGTGCCGGGGCCGGGGCTTGCCATTCTGTCTGGGGAAGGGCGAACAGGGAGCAGGAACCATCCGGTGAAGTGCCTATGGGAAGGGGTCCGGGTGGGCGGGAGGGATGCGAGAGGTAAAGGTTGACGAAGGATCTGCGCGCCCTCGCCATTCCGTCTGTGTTTTCCAGGTTGTTTTACTCTGAGACAGGTTTGTGTGGAGGGAGAGTTAGAGGCTGAAAATTGAAGCCCGGTAGTTTCCTCCTGCCACGCACCAACCATTCCGCTAAGTTTTCTGTGTAATGGAATTGCTTGTCCTCAGTGTAGCGTTGAATGGGGACACGGACACATTCAGGTAAACACACACCCAGCCTATCTGGGGCTAGAGTAGAGTGGACCCTCGTTGGCACCCTGGAATGCCAGTGGCTTCCGTGGCCGTCAGCACTGGAATTGGTGAGAGGCAGGTGCCGTGGTCACTCCTGCGAGAGCCTGACCTGGCTACAGTCAGGCTGTCCGGTTGGTTTGTAAAGCTCTGCAGTGGCATCATTTGTACAGATGTGGGAACATCAGCGGTGCCGGGTAAGGTATGCACTTGTTTGGGTCTTCTGGCCGTGCCATGGTGTGGTGTCAGGGATGTGCTGTTCTCTAAGGCTGGCATACAGTGTGGAGCTCCGTTAGAGAAGGAAAATTATTCCTCTGAAACTGCAGGAGTGGTGATGCTGTTCTTCGTTATGTAAGGGTTTTAGGGAATAACGGGCTCACCCTCATGGCCGGCAAGGCAACTGGCAGGCTTCGTGGTCCTTCAGGCACTCGTGCTCCAGGTAGCCAAGGGCCAACCTCCGCAAGCACTGATGGCACACCCTTCGGGTTGCATGAGAGGGAATGGGTGTGGAACCCTCACGAGTCCCTGTGACTCAGCAGCAATATCTGCCACCAAAAAAAACATCAAAGGATGGCACAGCCAGGAAAGGTTTTGCTGATGAGGCAAGAAGTCTATGCTCTGAGGACACAGGAGGAGGGTCTGTGCTAGGAGTGTGCAAACATAGGCTCAGCCACATGCCAGGCAGGGAGGGTGTGAGCAGAAGATATCAGCCTCCTGTCACCTATTTAAAGGGAAGTCACTGGCACACGTGACACTTGCCATTTGTGCTGGCACTTGTACTCAGTCGCTGGAGATCCCTCACAATATCAAATCAAGGCAGCAGTTTATGGGATGTTTGCCCTGCTCCTGGCCATGGGTGAACTGAAGCAGGAGCCTGGCTGCTGCCCACATGCCTAGCTGGCATGGCTGCTGTCCACATAACCCACAGGCTGGCACAGCTGCCTGGTAGGTGCCTGGTGGCCACCACTGGCATAGACAATGCCACTCTCATTACCAGACCTAGGTCAGTTCATCCTGATGTGTCTATGAACTTGTAATTTCTGTTTAGGGGTCAGTTTTCTGTTTTGCAATTTCTGTTTGTAATTTCTGTTTTGTTCTGGGAGAGGCAGTACATGAAGCAAAAGGAGGAGAAATGTGATTCTTCTTAATGAACAGTAAATAATTTATGTTGGCAGATGCCAAATGAGCATTCTGTGCAGGATTCGGATGGGACATAGCAGTGGGGTTTGCCACAGGGCCTGTGGCATGCCAGAGAGGCAATAGCACATTCAGAGATGGAAACCAAGTACCAGATTCCCATCTGTAAGCCAGATGGAAAAAGAAGGATACAGTAATTTCACGATTACAAGCGCACTGATTATAAGCTGCATCTCCACGTGTCAGAGATGTCCATACATAAGCCACACCTGATTATAAGCCGCTCTGTTGTTCGCAGTGAGGACCCACATGCAACAAAGTTGCCAAATAGTAACAGAATCGAGGGATATCAGGGTTTACTGGCTCGCCTTGGGCCGTGCAGGCTCGGCCCATTCTGAGCTGCCGATGGGGCCAGGTGGCCCAGCTCGGCGCTGCCGCTTGGCAGGGCCGCTCGGGGCCGGCCGCCGCCGGGCTTGCTCGCCCCAGCCCAGCACTACCCTGCAGTGGCAGGCGGGGACAGAGCCCGCTGGCACCCGCGGCGGTGGCAGCAGGCAAGGATAGAGCCTGCCTGCTCCTGTGGCAGCGGTGGCAGGTGGGGGCGGGAGCCCCCCGCCTTCCCCCTGGCCCGTGGGGCCGGCAGGAGGGAGCCCCCACCTCCCCCCCAAGCCATGGGGATGGCAGCACGGAGACCCCGTCTCTCCCCTGGGCTGCGATGCCTGAAGGAGGGAGCCCCCCACCTCCCCTACCCTGCGCTGCTGGCACGGAGCCTGCCTCCACCTGCCGCACAACAGAGTAACCAATTTGTAACAATCGCGCAATCCCAGGTTTTACTTGCAGGTGCTCGGCTCGGCACCCTGGCTGGCACTTCCGGGGTTGGAAATTTCAGAACTTTTTTCTTATATTAGCCACTCCTGAGTGTAAGCCGCATTTCTAGGGTGGGAGCAATATTTTAGTCAAAATGGTGCGGCTTATAATCGTGAAATTACTGTACTTGTTTTGTTTCAAAATTGTCATGGACATTTGGAAAAAATGCAGAATTTGGTTTCAAAACAAGGGAAACAGGCACTGATTAAATGCTGGATAGAGCAGTTTAGACAAATTTGAGATGCTTATATTTATATCCAACATTTTTCTCTGTATTTGGAAAGACAAGCAAGGACATGCCATCAGAAGAGCTCAGTGAAGAAAAGCTTCAGTTCAATAATTCAGTTGAAGAACAGAACTTGATGGTACAGGATTAAGTGCTGGAGACCTCATTTGATTTGTTCAGTTGCATTAAATCCTGTTAGTAGTGCTGCTTGAAGGGAAGTGGGAGATGCTAGCTCAGCACCTGTGTTACTTGGTCTGTGAGCACATGCTAAATACTGGGAACAGAATCCCAGACTGAGTCATTTTCATGGTCTTAAAATGGAGATGATAGGGAAAAGTGAATGTGTGCACAGGTGATCTTTGATGTAAGAAAGCGGCTGTAAGTATAATGGTGAGTAAGTGGAAATGTGAGTCCCTTCACTAGTGTTAAGGGACAGGAGTGATCCCTTCACTAAGATGAAGGGCTGCAAGGTTTCCTTTTCCTATTGCCAGGCTTCTGGGGGCTGTTATATTGGTATTTCTTTCTGGAACTTAATCTACTTTTATTTCCAGATAATGATGCTCAGATCAAACATGAATTAGAGGCTCAAGGACAAGCACCGATTTTGCCCTTAGGAGTAGGCATTAGGATCCAGTTGGTTCCCTTGAGCCAGGCTGTCACCCAGCACTGCTCCTTGGGGACACACTGAGCTGCTCTCCCTCACTGGGGCATGGCAGGTCCAGACACCACTTTGAGGCCCCTGCAAAGGGCAGAGTGAGTGCCAGAGGCTCTACTGGGGCTACTGGTCTGTAACCTGTGTCATTCTGCTCAGTCCCTGTCTCAGCCCTGGCACTGATGTTAGTGAAGGCAGAAACCAGAAGCTTTTGGGACTGGCAGAGGCAAGAGACTGGATAGGAATTGCTGTAGTTTGAAGGTATCTGAAGGTCTATTCTGTTATGTTATGTTTTTTTCTATCATTCGAGAGCAGCCCTGCCCAGCCCTGGGAAGCCCACCCTGTGCTCGGGCATGGAGGTGCTTGTGCTTGTCGCTTGTGCACTGAGCAGAGCTGGTCTCATTGCTGGACCTGGTTCCCAGGAAGCAGGATGGGGCCATCTGTGAATAATTAACTCTTCTTGAGTTGTTCATCATCAGCTTTATTCTTGGAAACAAGTTCAGATTTTCCCTGGTTTGCAGCCCAACCCATTTACACAAGGCTCCACTAGTGTTTTCTCATCTGATGTGAATGGGTTGTACTCAGGATGTTAATTAGTGATTTCTAATTGGCAGAGGGGATGCTTTGGGCAGTCAGGGCACCTTCTCCAGAAATTTCAGTTTTTCAGAAAGCTCATCCATCTACAGTGTTCCTCCTAGCAGCACCTAGCAGAATTGGCTTTCCAGTAGCTGGGAGCTTGTCAGAAAGGGTTGTAGGGATTTGATGGGAATGATTTAGTAACAGCATTTATGAGCAGCTCCTATTCCTAGCATTCAGAGGCTTTGCTTGAGATCTTATATGAACTTTGCTCCCCAATCTGCTTTGCCAGGGACATTACAGAACTACTTATTTTCTGGTTAATGTATAATTAGCCCAGTAGAGACAGTTTGGGAGTTCTAGCTGTAGGCAGTCCAGCTGTGGCTGGGATGTAGCTCCTGTAGCCATGATGTGCTGTAATGGATGTAGCCTCTGAGGAAGGGGTCAAACAAGCTGCATTTCACTTTTCCCTATACAGTGAAGCACTAGTGAAACCTTACCATGTTGATATGTGGTTGATCATTGTGCAGTGTCATGGCATGAGCCTCAGTCAGAGTGAGTGCCTGTGAGGGGGGTGGGAGGCTGGAATTTGGGAGATGAGGTGTAGCTGTAGAGTAGGGATGTATTATTTTAGCTCAACTATCACATGGTGCCTAAATAGGTGGATTGTTCACTCAGCAGCTTCAGGTATACTCAAAGTCAGATGGATTTATGTGTTTGTTTTCTGGTCAAATGCAGTGGGTTCCTGTAAACAGTAACCCATCTTTGGAGAGCCAGCTGCTGTGTGCTGATGCTGTTTACACATTCCCCAAATCTGAAAGACTTGACCATGTGACAACAGGTCAAGTTCTTTCAGATTCATCCAAATTCAAAAACTCACCTAGTGAATTTTTGCTGGGTGTGTAGTATGTCATGGGAGCAAGTGGAGTGAACACCTGGATAGGAGGCATTTGGCACCAAGGAGGTAATACATTTTCATGGGCAAGTTATTATTTAGCTGGGTTTATCTTACAACCAAAGTGCCTTTGGCACCATGGAGACATTTTGAAAACACTGGTCCTAACCTTGAGCAACTCAAGTCTGAAGGTCCAGGAGCCGGCGCTGTGCTAGTGGCCCCAGACCAGGGTGCTCAGTACCCAGATAATTAACAATAGTTTGTACGAGCTGCAAATTCTACCATGCTGTTAGTCAACAGCTTTCCTGAGTGGGGAAAGGAAGGCACAGCAGGATGTGGTGAAAGACCTCTGCAGTATACTTTGAATGCCATGTTTTTTATAGCTGAATTTTGCTTGGTGTAAATATTGGACTTGATTTCTACTGACCTTCTTTACAGAAATCTGCTTTCTTTCAAAGGTTAAGCAGATTCCTCCATCTGTTTTTCACAATTGGCATCCTTGAATGTGCCAGAGCCCCACTGACCCACATGCTAACCTCCACCTTCTCAAAACAGTGCAGATAAGTGCAGGTGTGTGCCCAGATAGGCCCACACTTCACCACCTCTCCTTTCTCAGCAGGAACAAGAAAACACCTTACAGAAAATCCTGCCAGAGTTTTTTGTTTTTTTTGTTTTTTTTTTAATCTTAAGCAGATTTAAGTCTTGGAGGCACATTTTAGTCTCAAGTTTCAAGTCTCCTTGTTCCTGCACTGAAGACTTGTATTCCTTGGGAAGAGGCACGGACTGTGCCTTTAACCTCAACTTTTTTTATTGTGTAGCTGGTGTTACTTTGCAGGCTGGGCAAAGGATAGAAGTACTTGACTCCCTTCTGTTGGCAGCAAACTTCTGTTTTGTCTGAAAATAGGCATTAATTGCATTTCTTTCCTAAATTACAGTCCAAAGCAAACTCCATCAAACCACACCACCTTCCCCCTTGTTTTGGGGTTTGCCTGCCTGTTCTGCAGCAGCAGTGAAGCTCATCCACCAATCCACCAGTGATTTGTTTTTGGCAGGGCTTGTGGTGCCATCAGCACCTGAGTGTCTGTGTAACACAAGAGATGCTCCTTGTTGCTTGCAGCTGAGTGAGGAGTCTGAGCAGCTCTGATGGCAGGTTTCTGCTCCATTGCCAAGCCTTTGCCTATGCTTGGCCCATCCAATCTCTGAGCAGAGGGTGACTGCTGGTGCAGGCAATGACCTTGCTCTCTGATAGCATGGCTAATTATTAAAATTATGCCATACTTTAATCTGTGGTCTAACTAGTTTACCATTGTGGTAGAATTATCTGATCTGAGAGTGACATGTTTGTAGCCTCTCCCAAAGTACTCCTGGCAGGCATGCCTTAACCAGATTAGTCACCAGGAAGGGAGCAAACCTTGGCAGAATGATGCACATAGGCTCATGATGCCATTTTTATTTTTTTTAAACTTTGTCTGAGATTATGAGTAGTTTTAGTTGGAACTTTCCACACTGGCTCCTGTCCTAAATCTGCAGCTCTGGCCAGCTGCAATCGTGAGGCTGTGAGTTATGGGTGGCAAATCATTGGTGCAGGTTGTGGGGTGGAACAGAATTAGGTAACATGTCAGTGCAAGAAAAGAGATTTTCATTCTGTGCATCTTCTTATATATGTTTTGTCAGCTCCAGAAGTTACTGAGATGCAGCAGGTTTTGTGGTGGCAGAGATAAACTGGATGCTGTCTTTAGCTGGGATGGTTCTTTACCCTTCTCTGTTGCTCTGTTTCACTGGTGGAAGTATCTTGGGCCATGGAGAGCCAGGTCCAGGGGTCTGGTGGGTACATGATGGGAGGATTGTACTGGAAACAAGTCCAGGGCAGCCCCTGAGCTGCACACATTGGGCTCCCATCAGGTTTGGTATTGCTGGCTGCTCACCCCCTTCAGAGGTAATGGGGCTGAGTCAGACAGCTGCTGGTGTTTTGGCCTCCTGGAGTTGCCTGGGGAGGCAATCACTTTCCTTTCTTTTTCCTGTGCTTTAAGCAGGGTGTTCCAACAGTGACCTTGACCAAGAAAATAGTGCCAGTATGGATGGAAGTGTGGATACGGGAAACAGAATTCCATTGCATGGAAATGTGTTGTCTCCAACCAGCGGCCCCTATGCTGGATGAGGCTTGGTGCAGCATTGTAGCTGTGTCTGAGCATAGGCCTTTCTCTTGCAGTGGAACCTGGTGTGTGAGGACGACTGGAAAGCCCCACTGACCACCTCCCTCTTCTTTGTGGGGGTCCTCATCGGCTCCTTCGTCTCGGGGCAGCTTTCTGACAGGTAATGCCATGGGCAGAGCTCGGAAGACCTGGGGCATTTATTTTTAAGAGACAAAAGGAGTGAAATCTCCAGTCCTCTGAATTCTGATCAAAATTAGGTAACTGGCCTGGCTTCTTCAAAAATCTCATCTTGATCTACCCAAGGTGAAGGATTTCTGTCTCTTGGGCACATCAGAGCCCAGAGAGCTGATCTCCACAAGGAGCCCATGTGGCTGCTTTGCAGGATGATGCAGTGGATTTCCCTCCACAACCCACTTCCCATTTGTTTCTTTATCCAACCTTTTTAGTAGTTTAAAAAATGCTGGGTTTTGTTGCACATTAACTGATAATCTCCTTTTAGAGCTGCAAGATAGAAATTTGCCCATTTGAATGGCATCTCTGTATAGAAGAGATGGTTTGGTAAAAATAGAATAAGGACATAAGAGAGAAAGGAAAAAAGATAACCTGAAAATGATAGCAATTGTCGTAGCATCTCACTAAGTAGATGTACAAAAATCATTACAGGCATTTGGTAATTGTCTCAGTAGTGTTGAGGTTTTGGCCTTACAAACGTTGAATGCAGAATATGCATTCTTTCTGCAAGTCTCTGCTCTCCGCTCCATACAGCCCTCAGCCCCATGTCTATACTCATATGGTGAGATCTGTGATCCTGCTTTGACTGCTGTCTGGGAATGAGGTTGTCATAAGGTAGCAGTGTTCCTCTGGGTGCTTAGTGGAGGGGTTTCAAAAGTCACTGGAAGTCTTAATCCTAAAGCCTCCAGCATTAAATTCCATGTGATCTGAATTTAATTGCCTGACTCCTGCCCCAGGCAGAAGTCAGTTGGTGTTACTGTTTGAAAGGGAGATGAGATAATCACTAAATCCCAGTGCTGCCATTTGCCCAGTGGGAGCATTTGAGGAAGTGTGTGCGCCCTGCTACCTGTGGCAGCACAGCTACTGAGAGCCCCCCTTGTGCCTTCCCACATGAGTTGCCTTGGGAACTGTTTGGGGGTTTTGTCAGTAAAGGGATCTGAGCCTTTAGCTAAGCAATTTCTCCATGAATTACTACAGAAGACTTTCCTAAGTGAAGGGTTGCTGCAGGCTGCAGGCAATGCAACCCATGCAGCATCTGTGCCCACAGATATGAAAACCTGTATGTGACCTTGTCCTGCCTCTCCAGGATAACATGCCATGTAATCCTAATGCAGAGAAGCAGGTGAGAAAAAGGGTGAAGTATGTCTGGCAACTCAGACTGAAACCAGTTGACAAAGCTATTTAGCACACTCAAAGCACAATGATGTTGCAAAGTATAAATGCCAGTAGCCTAAAATCATTGCCAAGCTTTCAGGTGTGTGACTTGCAGTTTGCATGTGTCTCCCTATTGTACTGTTGCCTAGTCTTCTTAATCTCTGTTTAGTGGCTCTCTGAAGTTCCTGCTCATAGCTTTTCTTCTATGTTTGTCTCATGGGTCTTCGAAATTTAATATTTTTAGTGCATATGAAAATAACAAAATTCTTTAAGATGAACAGAACTTAAGGTTGTGATAAGATGCATAACGTGGGATTGGGTGTTTGTTCTCCCTTGTACCCTCCTACAAAGCCCCCACTATAAATACATGCTGTTTCAGTAATAATCTTTTTCTTTACCAAAGGTTTGGCAGGAAGAATATCCTTTTTTTGACAATGGCTGTGCAGACTGGTTTCAGCTTCCTGCAGATCTTTTCCACCAGCTGGGAGATGTTCACAGTGCTCTTTCTCATTGTGGGGATGGGACAGATCTCTAACTACGTGGTGGCCTTCATTTTGGGTATGAATACGTTTGCATTAGATTAAATGTTTGCTTAATGTAATGTAACTTTTTTCCCTCTGAACCTGGATCATTTAATTAGATAGTGGTAAATCTTCACTAGGTAAAATTCCTACTTCAGGCCAGTATGAATTTCTTTTGTTATGCAACTGTTCAAACCTGTACTTTCTGTAGGTTTAAAGAAAAAAAAAAAAGAGAGTAGGAAGAGTATAAATAAATATCAATTTCATTCCTCTTTGGAGAAGATATTCAAGGCAGCATTCAGCTGCAGTATTCAGTTTAGCAGCAGCATTCAGTTTAGCAGCAGCAGAGAAGGCATTTGGGTTCATCTCTTCCTCCCTCTGTACCCTTTGCAGAGAGGTCAGTGCAAACACCTGCTATGAGAAGTCTGGGAGTGCAAAGTCTTGGAGCAAACCAGCAATTTCCAGGCACAATGAGTGTCAGGGGGACCAGAGTAGAGGAGCTGGGTGGCTGCCAGAGCCCCATTAGCCATAAAGTCATTGCTCTCAATGTTGAGATCAGTGATAAAGTCCTAAGTTTTGGAAGGTAAGCTTTGCTTTCTTTTCTATGGGGAGTGTAGGCAAAAAGACCCAGCAGCTGCATAGCTACAGTTGCTGCCTAGGGACCCTGCAGGGAAAAAGGGACCCTATGGAGAAGGGGGTCCCACAGAGGCTCCCACTGGACATGGGGATTTCAGGAAAGGCAACTTCATGGGCAAATTATGGGAATGAGTAATGCAGGTCTCAGGGGGGAAACTGGGATTTGCAAGCACTGTCTTTAAAGTGTGCATGTATATATTTATGTTTGTTTTTAAACCCCTGGCATCAATATTACAATTTGTAGATTGTAATGTGAGCTATATTAAAACTGTACATGACTAGTTAATGCTGGTCTTTCCTACCCCATGAGATTTAACAGGGAAAAATAGTTTAGAAGACCATAATATGAAGTCAGTGCTATGAAGAAGATACAGTGTTGTGTCCTCAAGCAGCCACAAGTCACTGCTGCCTGTGGCACAGGGAGGATTAAGGTCAAGTTGTCAGCAGGGAGATTCCTTGTTGTCATCATCATTGTAACTGTTTTGCCATTGCTGTCACTGTTGCCACTGTCCTGGTAGTTTAATTCATGTGTGAAGCTGACAGAGCAGGTGCAAATACCTGCTATGGGAAGTCTGGGAGGTACAGCACTGGGTAAAGCTGAAAATCCCTGTGGAAACACATGGGTGTTGTGTAGCACAGAGGTGCAGGTTCTGATCAGACAGGAATTTAGCTCCCAGCTCCCCTGGGAATGTTGGATGCTGTCTCGGTGCTCAGCAGAAGCAAAGCTGGAAGGGAGGGCCAGGAACATTGTGGAAATAGTCCTACTGTTGAGAGAGGGGACTGGGTCTCCCCTGTTATCATTAGGCTTGTTTAATTGGTTAGCTGTGGTTTGCTGGCCCTTGCCCCACTGAGTTGTCTCTTCTGCCCTGTTCTCCTCTGTAGAGTTGTCACAGCAGCAATGGCTCCCAGGGAGCAGGGAGGCAGATTCCTGGGGCACTTGGTAACTGTGCTGGCCATTCCCCAGGAGCCTAGATGCTGGTTCTAAGGGCAGGACTAATCTAAACTAACTTAGACATTAGCTTCCTCATTTAAATGAGCTATCAGCTGACCAGCATTGGTAAGGAAGGAGTTACTTACACAGGTTGGTCCACCCCAGCCTACACTCCATAGCCAGTAAGTCCCCATGAGCACTGTGACTTCTGCCTGTGGCAAGGCAAACCCAGGAGCTTCCAGGAAGCCGCACATGATAGAGGTACTGAATAGGAGAATATACCCATAAAAAGAAACGTAACTCAAGAAAGCCCATCCTGACTACAGGATGTGCTGGAAATGCTCCCTTGTTTCATCCAAGAGCAGGCAGGGCTGACCTGCACTTTGGAGGAGAGCAGGTGACACCAGCACCTATAAAGGTCCCGTTGACCCTGGCTGTGCTGCAGCCCTGGCACCTTCCATCCCTAAGTGCAGTGAGTTTTTTTTCTAAGTTCAGCGCAGGTTTCTCTTGTCATTCAAACTTTCAATATCCAAATGCCTATTGACTCCCCATGTATAGCTCAGACCCTGTTTCAGCATCCTTAACCACCCAGACTCATGCTACCCTTTGCACTATTGTCCATCTTCACTGAAACAGTTCCTCCCTGAGCTGTTGGTGAACTGCTGTAGTCAATGTTAGGGCTTTTTCTACCACATGCTGTGAATTTTTTCTCTTAGCTTTAGGTCTCAGTTGTTCTCTGTGCTCAAAACTGTTGTGTTCAGGTTCTCGGACTGTAAAATACTAAAAAGGCTTGTGAAGGTATCTTGGTATTGTCCAAGAACTGTTACTCTATGGCTAGGAGAATGAGGGAAGAGGAAAGGCGGGAGAGACCTCATATCATACAGGCTTTGAATTGACACAAATTATAATGTAACATTTAACCGGCTAAAACCAATGTTTCAAGTATCAGAACTCTCCCAAGAAAGTCCCTTTAAACAAGAGCAAGTCAAGAGGAAGATGGTATAATTTATCCTCACACACTCATTTTAGCCCAGCAAATTCTTATTTTCAGGGTTTTTTTCTGTGACTTTATTTAGTTACTCCAGGTTTCTGAAATGAGAATTCATGTAACTTTCAAACGGGGTTTTCCAGTCTTGGGTATTTTTTCCATCTTCTCTGCAATAATAAATGTTGAAGTTCTTGCCATGATAGACAGCCCAAGTACACTCTCCACACTCTGTGAACCTCCTGTTTGCTCAGTGTCATTTTTGTTTTAATTGAGTCCAGATCAAACTGGCAGTTATGGACCTTGCAGTGTTTCTAATGTGAAGGAGAGCTCTGTAGACCAGGGGCTGAGAACTCAAACAGAAGTGAGGTGGACGTGAGGGCTTCACTGGATTCTATTAAGCAGTGGCTGGGTGTTTTATTGTAAAAGAATTCAGGTGCTGTTGAAGGCTTAGAACTGTCTCAGTTTTTATTGCTCAGTATTAGGTTGCTGCATGGTGTAATGGCTGTAGGATGCTTTCCCTGACTACTGCCTGGCTACTGGAATAGTAACTTTACTAGAGGATGGCATCTTCCCCGGTTCTGTCCTTCAGACTGTGATGTGCCAATCCAACATTCCAACCTTTCTTCTGTTCCAAAAAATAGGTGGGGAATTTGTTTCCACCTCACCTCACTGTAAATTCACATCCTTCCATTGCATGTCAGTCTGCTGTGCTCAGATCTTTGCTCTTCCAGAAGTGCCCTGCAGTGAATTACATCTTAAATCTGGATGGGTTAAGTTAGAAAGCAGGATGTGTTCTAGGTGAGCACGTGGGGAAGGCTCCTGGAAGTCTGCCGGCCATCCCCCATGCCTGTCCTTATCTGTGTCTGCCAATGCCTTAATCAAAGCAAACAGAAGTAGCTTCTTTATCTGAAGGTTCCCAATACTCCCAGAAGCTTTTCTGTAAAGGCGGGCCTGTGCTGTGCTGCTCTTTTCTAAGATTGTTTAGTTTATTTTTCATTTGTAAATGCAATAAAGTATTTAGTTATGCTTGAAAACAAAGAGCTAAAATGCTAATCCAACCTCCCTTGTTTTAAACAGGCACAGAAATTCTTGGCAAATCAGTTCGTATTCTATTCTCTACATTAGGAGTTTGCATATTTTTTGCAATTGGCTACATGTTGCTGCCACTGTTTGCTTACTTCATCAGAGACTGGCGGATGCTGCTGCTGGCGCTCACTGTCCCGGGGCTGTTCTGCATCCCGCTCTGGTGGTGAGTCCATGCCAAGGCCACGCTTCCCTCCTCCCCTCCCACCTGATGCTCTTTGTGCTAGGTACTGGGTAATGGCAGAGGGTCAGGGAGGAGGGGCACTCTTCTATTCACCATGTGAGAAGGCTTTGCCTTGAGGGAGCATTTTTGTTTGGGTTTTTCTTGCCAATTTTAAGTCAGCAATTACCTAGAGAGCCTCACTGGTGCTGTCTATGTACTTGAAACCCTGCTCTTTTTAGTTGGACAGAAGCACTGAAGAAGGGCAGATAGCCCTATTTTGTTGCTGTCTTGGGCATCTGTGGATGATACAATTCTTCCAAAGCCATCTTCCCCGGGCCCCTGGAACTTGCTATAATAGATAAGGTATCCTAGATACCAAGGTTGAGCCAAATTACTCAAGAATTTGGTCAGTCTCCTAACACTTTGGAAGATAATTGGTTAGAAATTAGTCTGTGTAATTGGGCAGATCACCTTTAGAACTCCACACTTGGATTGGATGCTGTTCTTTGTATAAACTTTTATTGACTGCAGTTTCAATCCCCCCTGAATTTATAAATATAGCTGTCTGCCCTTTGTTCGGAGAGAATCCTGCTTTACCACCCTTCGCATGGAATAAAAGTTCTTATGGAACTCATCAAGTAAGATCTCCAGTCTTTCTCTGCTGATGAAATGTGAGCTTTCTGAGAGATAGCTAAATGTTAGCACTCTCTGGTCCTGGTAAATACCACCAGGGACCAAAAAGAAAGCCACAGGCATCTGCTGTTTTCTGAAGGGACAGGTGTTTGAAAATAGGAAAGGAAAAGCAAGGTATCACTCACACTCTTAAAGATAATTCACAACAGGAAGAGTTCTTTCACATTATTCAGGGAACGCCTTCTTTTTGCTATCTTGAAAATGTTATATCTATAAGTGAGCAATTAGCATCTTTATAACAGTTAAGTGATTTAAACATACTCTTCTATAGTCTAAAAGGCCTCCTGAATGTCCCAGTCTTGTTGCAAGTACCTGCTGATGGTTTGTTAGTTAGTTGGGCTTTTAACCTTTAAAATGGTTTGCAGACCCACTTCTGCTGTCATTGGATTTTAAAGACAATCTGATTCTATTTAAGGGTCAGTTCGCTTATTTCCCTTGAAGTGTTTCAAACTCCTTCACCACAGCAGCATTTTCCTCTGCACCAAGCAGTTTTCTGGGGAGGCTGGTTTTGAGTGGGAGCCTCTCAAATGTCTGCTATGGAAAAGACACTGTGAGGCACAGGAAATTTGTCCCCAAGGCATGGCTTCAGAGTCCTGCTTTGAAATCTCTGGGCTGGGAATTCCCAGGCCTTTTAAAAATCTTTCAAAAACTTAAGAATGCCAAAAACTTCCTCTGATGGCACTTTGTCTGGGGCTTATGTGGGGGTAGATGGGGATCAAGATGCACTGGCAAAGCTCTGCCAAGGCAGGTTGGTGTTAACTGGTGTTTTAGCATGTGGACCCACTGCTTCCACGGGCCATGTGGCTTGCACATCCCTCTGCTCTGTACCATTCCTGTGCTTTTACTCATTTCCCTTCCAAATTCTCCAGAAGGTTCCCTTCATTATCTCTGCAGTCTCAAGATCCTCAGCTTTCCCAGTAAGAAGAGCAGTGGAGGCAGCTCATCTTACAGAAAGTCCATTAGAGATTAATGATTAGATATAAATCATCGGATTTTTGTAATTATTGACCTGGCTTTGAGTCAGTCTTTAGGACTCGTCAGAAAAGGAGTGTCTGACCTGCTTTTTTCCAAGGAGAGGAAAAAGTGCTACTGGCTAAAGGGAGCAAGATAGCATCTGTTAAGATCAAAGGATTTAGTTAAGGAAAATTAAAGTTTTCTGTCCTGCATTTGGTGTTAATTCATTCAACCTGTGCCTGTAATTGATTACAAAATGTCATCAACTCTGCAAGGGGACACTGCCCCTGCCCTCTGCCTGGGAGAATCTGCCTCAGAGGTGTGGTAACATGGTGAGGTTTGTATATAAGATTCCTGTGATACAGAACTTTTAGATACATGCTGTTCATAGGTAGGGCATTTCCACATTGTGTGCAGTTTCCTAAGAATATTTTTGATTCACACTGGCTAAGCTACTCCCATCCTTTCTGTCTGTCTGGTGACATGTGGTGGACATCAATTATTCCTTAGAAAACAAGCACTGAGGACCAAGTATCTGCTTTAGCATGAAAATAGGTTCCATGTGTTTGAATTACATTGCCCACATGCTTCTGCGTTAGCTGTCTCCTGCTGCAAGAAATCTGTGAGATCTGAGTGTAACTCATAGACACAATAAATATGTTATTTATGACTTGCTACTTTTGGGAAAACACTGAGTCATTTATTCTGAAACTTACTATAGGATCATTCCTGAGTCTCCTCGGTGGCTGATCTCCCAGGGAAGATATAAGGAGGCAGAAGCTATTATCCAAAAGGCTGCAAAAATAAATGGCATTCCGGCCCCAGCTGTGCTTTTTGATACTGCAGAGGTATGTTTCATGCATCCTGGTACTTTACCTCACTAGCACTTTCCCATTTGGCTGGTTGACTTGTTGGGAAATGCCAGCAAAGAACTAGTTTGCACCAGCAGCTATTGGGCTGGCAGTGACTGTTGGCCTGCAGTAAGTGCTGGGTTACTGAGATCAAAGTGAGAGCCCAGAGGGAGGTTTTATCTGTTTACTTTTCACAATAAAGTTCTCTTCCTCAGCAGCAGTTTATTGTGGTTTTCAAAGCAAGGGTGACCCAGATTGCTTCATCCTTTGGGCACTGCAAAGACACAAGTAAAATGCCTTTGTGCCCATTTCAGTTTCGTGTATTATTAGCAGTTTGCAGTTTAGCAACAGCCCTTTGCAGGCAGGCTGTGTGAGGAACTCTAAATAAGCACCCATATGAGCTGGGGCTATGTGGAGCCTGAGGGGCTCCTCAGGTTGCACAAACCAGCCAAAGCACCCGAGTGCTACAGGGGGACCTGAAAACCATGATGAGAGTGAAGACAGTGAAGAACATCAAGCTCTTCTTCAAAAGGGTGGGTTTTTTTCTGTATTTCATATCTATTGGTTAAAAGAAAGAAGTCTAGTGCAAACCTGGCAGCCCACCAAGTCAGGAAGCAGTACAGACACCGTGGGCTGGTTCCTGTGCTCATCTCGCCCTCTGCTGGCTCTGCGCTCATTGGACCTCCTCACAAAGAGGCACATTTTTCTTTGCAAAGACACCTCCAGACCTGAGTCAGCAATGACCATGTGTCTGTAGGTCGGATGTTCCTCTACTGCTTTATAAGTTACTGCCTTATACTGCTGCCTGTGTTTTGTGTCTGTGTTTGTGATAAAGCAGAAAGCCAAGCACCGTGTGCTCCTCTTCAGTGTCTGCAGGACAAAGATCGTGCAAGTTACCCCTCCCCTGGGCAGGATCCATCACTTGACTGTCACACTTATATTTTGGTTGAAGATCTCTTTCCCAAGTGGAAGTTTTAGTGTAAATCGGAGTTCATGTTCCAATTATGGGAAGCTCATTCTACACCAACCATGGAAAAGCAGGTCCCTTACTTCACAGGCCAGGCCTCAGATGTCTTTCAAACTGGGGATGAGTTTTTTGGATTGCAGCATTTTATCATTCCTGCATATTTTGTTAAAACAAGGAAACACTCACCTGCTTCATGGAAATTTATTGTGCCAAAGTGTTTGTCCAAAAAACATCGTCTGAGGATCATGTCTGCAAGCTAAGCCTTATGTTTGGAAGATAATTAACATTAATAGAAAAACACTGCTTGGAAACCATAATCTATTCCTAGGAAAGGGTATCTCCTGGATAGTCCTGTAGGGAGAAGGAGGGTGGTTTGTGCTTTGGGCCTGAGGGAAGCCTGGGCACACGTTCTGGCTTTGCCGTAGCAACAGCAAAGTGTACAGGCAGAAAGGCACCCTAATGCCACCCAGAAGATTCCTGCCTCAAGCCTCAAACTAGACCCTTCATCTACAAACTGAGATGGTGGATGCTCCTTTGATGTGCCCTGGTCACCTCACCAGCCTTTCTCATCTGTTCCTCTCCCTGTCAGGAAAACTGGGTCACTTCCTACATTCATTTCACATCACTTATGAAGGTTTAAGAGAGTTGAATGGACAGATCACAGAATGGACAGAAAAATGCATTTGGTAATGAGGTTACTTCTGGAACTACTATGTGAGATCCTTAAGGAAATGTTAACTCATCTGTTTGATCAGCTGATAATCCTTTCTAATTAATCATCGTGGTGCAGTGGAAACTCCCATGAGTACAGCTGGGTACAGAGACAAGTTCCACCTAAGGATTGCGCTTCCTGGTGCAGAAGTCACCTTTGGGTGACCCTTGGGCTGATCAGCTATCCCTGATAGTCATATCTTCGTAACTGCCCAGATTGTGGGTAGCAGAGGTTGTTATTCTCTTAGGTGTGTGGGAATTTTTTTGGTTTTGTTTTCCTTTTTCCTTCAGATGCAGGATTCGAAGCCTCAGCAGCAGCAGAAGGCTATCCTTCTGGACCTATTTCGAACCCGAAACATTGCAACTATTACTATTATGTCATTACTTTTGTGGTAAGGAAATGTGTATTCCTAAAGTACCCAGGCAATAGAACAATTTCTGATTTGAGGGCACATGCCACCGGCGTAGATAATGTCTGAGCCTCAGAGCCATGCTACAGTGGTCCTTGGCTGGTACATGGCAGTGTCCTCATACCCACACTGCATTAATGCACAAGAATATAGAGACAGTAGCCTTGACTCAGATGTAAAATAGTTAGAAAACTATATGTAACAAACTGCATATTTTGAAGTAAGTTTTTTTGTTTTGTTTTGGGTTTTTTTTTTAAATGCTCTCATCTCTGCAATCTCTATTTGAAGAGAAATGTTCTTGAAACAAAGGCAGCAACTCAATAACATAGCAAGAGCCAGACCCATTTTTGTTCTGTTTCTGTACTGTGCCCGTCTCAGTGAGATTCTGGTCCTTACCTGGGCAGCCACCAGAAATGAGGACCCAATAATGCCGTATAGACAAACCAGAACTCTTTTCTGTCCATATTCCCCCCAGCAGAAAGGAACTGGCTAGCATATTTGGTAAGGCACTCCTGAGATTTGAAACCTGAACATCTAGCTCTCTGTGAAGATTAAATAAGATACAACAGAACTGCTGAGGGTGGGAAATCCTGACACTAGCTATAAGTAGGAATGTACAGTAATTTCATGACTATAAGGCACACCCTTTTGACTAAAATTTTGAGCAAAACCCGGAAGTGTGCCTTATAATCCGGTGCGCCTTATATATGGACAAAGTTCTGAAATTTGCTGACCCGGAAGTGCGAGCCGTGAGCTGCATGGAGCCAAGCCGTGGGGTGCCACACACCAAACCACGTACTGCACTGAGCTGAGCTCTGCAGAGCCGTGCCAGCCAGTGCCAGGGTCAGGCAGGAGTGCTGGGGCCCGCGGCATGGGGAGGACACCTGAGGCTGTGTTTAAAGGCTACACTGATCCGTGAAAAATATTTGCAAGTTGAGTACCTGCCAGTAAACCCCAGGATCGCGCGATTCCATTACTAGTTCATTACTTTGTTGCACGTGGATCCTCACTGCAAACAAGTGCGCATTATAGTTCAGTGCACCTTATATATGGACAAAGTTTGGAAATTTGCCGACACCTGAAGTGCACATTATAATTCAGTGCGCCTTATAGTTGTGAAATTAGGGTAGTTTGCTTGGGAAGCTTGCAAGAATTTTGTTGAATTGTGTTGTTGAGTCCATTGCAGTGAAAAGCCTTTGTGAACAACTTCCACAAAGTTTTTTACTTGGTCTAGTGTATGCAGGAAGAACAGAGAAATCTGAGGTGTCTTCAAACTGCTGTGGATATGATCACTTAATGGGATGACATAATTAGAAAGAGAGGGTTGCCACTGAGACTTTTTAAAGCCACAATGCCTGTGGCAGTGCTTTGCAATATCCTGTTTTTGTAACAACATCTGAGGCAACACTGGAGGTGTTCAGAGACTGCTGCTTCTGGAATAATTTAGTTTTATTGCTTTTTTCAGGTTTTTCACATCAGTTGGTTACTTTGGCCTGTCCCTCAGCACTCCAGACTGGCATGGAAATGCCTACCTCAATTGTTTCCTCTCAGCTGTTATTGAAGTTCCAGCTTATGTGATTGCCTGGCTTCTCCTCCGCTTCTTCCCACGGCGCTACTCCTTATCTGGCACCTTTTTTTTAGGGGGAAGTGTTGTCCTCTTCATTCAGTTGGTTCCTGCAGGTACAAAATTAAATATGTGACTTAAGTATATGAAACATTCATACTGTGTAACAGTTCTGCAAAATTTCTGGAAACCAGGATGAGATTTAGAATTTCAGGTAAAGGTTATGCTGATCCCTTGCAGGCTTAAGTTTTATTTGTATTTTATTTGTATGTGCTGAGTCACACTCGACTGTCATTTATTGTGTAAAATTACTGACCTTTATATAGTTCGAGGGAAGCAGCTTCTAAAATAAAAGCCAAAAGTGTGCTGTGATTTATCTGATTGTGCTTCCAGGCTGCAAAAACCTGCATCCAGATTCCACTATGCGTAAATCTCCACAGGATTGTGTGAAAAAGGGGTGGGTTTAAGCTTGTAGTTTATTGCTGTGTAATTCAGAGTTTTGTTCTATTTCAGGAAGGCAGTTTTTCTTGAAGACAACCAAAATCCGAAAAATACAAAATAACCTGAGCATCTACATTATGCTTAGTGGGGAGTTTGGAGTCATCTAGGGATGGGATTAATAATTTTAAAAACCCTAAACTGCCAACCTCTTGACCTTTTGGAAAAACACAGCAATACAGTCTTTTGGAGGTAGAAGTAATGCAAGTAATAAGCACAGGGTATTGTTTATTCACCTTGATTTTGTTTTTTCTCCTCCAGAACTTAATGTCCTCTCGGTTGGACTGGTGATGCTTGGGAAGTTTGGCATCACAGCTGCGTTTTCAATGCTTTATGTCTACAATGTGGAGTTGTACCCAACCCTAGTGCGAAACATGGCAGTCGGAGCGACTTCCACAGCTTCCAGGCTGGGCAGCATCATTGCTCCTTACTTTGTTTACCTGGGTGAGATATCATTCGTCATGCCTTGCACAACACAACTGCCCAGAGAAGTTGTCTGAGCTTCTGCAGTGCAGACTCAGCTTTAAGTACCTTCACTTGTCTTTTTCAGTTCCTTTTCTCAACTTGGGTGTGAGTTCACTGTCACACATGGTAGAAATTGAGTGGAGTGTCCTGGGCTTCACAGAAGGGTCAGGCACTTAATTCCTTTAGGTATCATTAATATATCACTGAAGGGGGTTAGAGCTGGTCCAATACAATGATGATGTTTATAAAGTGTGCAAGCAGAGTGGCTGAAATGATAATCACATCTTGAGATGCCAGTTAGTTTCCCAAGAGAGTGTGACAAGGTGTTATCTTGCAAGTCAGTAGGAAATTCATTTCATGATGCTGTCCCTGTGCATCCTGAGATGGGTATGTCAGGAGACAAACCAAGGAACCCAAACGTTCCCAGGATTTGTGCTTTCTAAAGTAACACATGGAATACATACAGGTTAAGCAGTATGAAAGTGTGTTTACTTGAAGTGATTTTTTTTTTAATCTGAGCCAGTCACTTTAGCATTAATTAATTTTGCTTTTTCTTATTGCTCAGTATTTCCATAAGCAGAATTATTGATTTCCTCATTGTCTTTTTTGACATTCAATGCCATCACTTTCCGACTGCTGTGCATATATTAACTGGCAAATATTTTTTGTTTTGTTTTGTTTTTTTGTTTAATGCATAAAAACATTCCTTATGTTGCAGACATGAAAGAGTTATAGAGGTTAGGGGACTAAGGGTGAAAGTATCCGTGAATACCTACTGTTCAGGCTGGGGTGCTCAATCTCCTCTTTCTTTCAATCACACATGATTTATTTCCTTCTGTCATCACTGGACTCATGTCAACTCTCTCTACCCCTAACAAGTGTTGCTTCCTGCTGAGATGTTTGATATAACATAAGCATGACTTTGCTGGCTCTGACAGAACATTGCTGGTGTACTGCTGAGGGTTTAGTGCTGATTCTCTCTGCCAGCAAAGTGGAGAGGAGATGACTATCTGTAACTAATCAGTGTTAGTTATGTTATGATCCTCTGCATTCCAGTGTAACTGGAACACACTGTGCCAAAAATGATTAAAATACCTTGTCATAGTTTCATACTTGTACGGTGCAAATGTAAAGTAAAAGGGTCAGCAGTACTGTGACTCTCCTCAAGGTCTTCAGTCTCCATTGCAGCACTAAGAAAGAAATGTAGACAAAATAATATTTTTACTGATTTTTTTGTGGGTTTGTTTTTTCTCCCAGGTATCCATGGACTCAGTCTTTAAGAAATCTTGTTCCAGACATCAAAATAGTTTCTTAAACTTTAAGAGGTTTTGGGAGAAATTTGTCAGCTGCTGCTATTTGCTACAGCTAAATTAGGACCTTGCAGTTCATCCAGCTCAAAAACACAGAGATCAGATCACAAACTTCAGTTCTGTGAGACATACCCATCCTCTCTTTAATCTGAGTTTATTCCATACATTATAAAGCATATTGTTCTATCCCAGCTATAAAATAAAGCTGTCAAGTCTACTTTTGTACTTTCTTTATCTTCAATACTTTAACTCCTAGCTAGTCCCCTTTTCTGAAAGACTTTTTCATTGCTATGTTGTTGTGACTTGAGGGTTTTGCATCCTGCCTAAACAGTTATAGCCTTGAGGCTGCTGGCAGAGGCTGCTTCCTTCAAGTTCAAAATAATTTTCTGAGTAGACTAAGGTCAGAGTATCATGTGTGTCTTGGGAAACCTGATGTTCTCTCCCTTTGCAGTAAGGAACACATGAAAGCGTTTCCCTATTAATGAGCTGTTGGTCTGTAACCGACCTGTTCATCTGACTTAGTCTCTTCCCTTCTTTTGCATCAGCCCAACAAGATACATGATCTCAGGCAGTGATGAGTGCGTCATTGCTCATAAGCAATTTTAATTCCTTATTTTGTATTATTTAAAAGAGGATTTGATTCTTGATGGCAGTGTGGTACTGAAGTCTCCAGCAGAGCTATTGCCTTGCAAAGATGTTGATTATCCCAGCTGAAAAATATATTAAAAAAACCAAAACACAAACAAACATAACTACCCAAACTTTTAGCTGGTACACAAATGTGGGGGCTGGAATGAAATTATGGGAGGTGTGGCCATCCAAGAGCACATGTCAAAGGTTTAAAATTGAAAAGTCCCTTTGACTGCTGGCAGGTAATAGATGTAATTCAGCTTTGGATTCACCTTTGATACTGATGAATCTTTCAGCTAATTATTCTGAATTAATTCTGCATTACAGCTATGTCTGGAATATAAACTTGACATGTGAGTTTGTCAATTGTGGACATTAATTACTGTTGAAATGTTCTGTGTTCTGTCAGGTGCCTATGAGAGATTCCTACCATATATCTTGATGGGAAGCCTGACTGTGCTGATTGGGATCCTTACCCTGTTTCTCCCAGAGAGCTATGGCAGTCCACTGCCTGAGAGCTTTGAGCAGATGCAGAAGGTGAAATGGTAAGGCAGCTTTCATTCATCCCATGCTTCACAGGAATTCAGAACACAGTCCCTTTTCACAATCAGGAAACATGTTTCTTCAGGTATACTGCAAAACTTCAAAGCTTTCAAAGTGCATTTCAGATTGTTTTCTTTTGGGTTATTAATTTGACAGACAATGACATCATACAATTTCTCCAGAATGTCTGAACCTGAGAGCTGATGTGTGCTGGTAAAACAGGGCTGGTCTTCATAGCACCTTAAGGCTGTTGCTTCAGAACTCCAGACACTTTCCATCCTATTATATCATTGACTCTCTTTAACTCTTTATTTAAACTATTTAAATTATTTATTTAGTAGGACTATATGTATAGCCTTCATTCTTCTAGTGTAATTTCTTTAGGTACTATTCTAAATTAAACATTTAATAGGATTATATGCATTATGAGACCCTTCATTCTTCCAGTTAAGTTCTTTAGATGCTGTTCTAAATTAAATGCAGGATTTCAACATTCTAGCCTCTTTCTGGGCAGTCAGAGACAGGCCAGGACAGATTTTCCTCTGGGTTATATCATTTAGGTGTAAGCAATGACAGTTCTCTTGTCCCATCAACATTGTCATTTAGGGTACTCTGAGCAAACTCGTCTGCTCAAATCCATGTACATCCACTACAGTGTGAGAAAAATTCTTAGAGAATTAGAGGGAAATTGAATTAACCAAAGAGCAGCTGCATAGCAACCATTCAGCTCAGTGAGTACTGGTATTGGAAGAGAATTAGCCCCTGTAAGCAATGACAGCTTGAAAATCTAGAATTCCCTGCATCTAATTCCTGGTCAGTATAAGGAGCTGTCATTATGCTCTCAGAATAAGAAAAATTCCTAGGCCAGGTTCCTTGAGAAAGGACATGTTGCTCTTTATCACAATTAGGAACTTCTTACACGTCTCACCTGTGGCTTTTCAGCTTTGCAGTTGACAAACTACAGCTAGAAATCCTAGAGTCAAACCAGATTCCCCTCAGAAGCTTCTTGCATCAACAGCCTGAACTAACTGAATTATAATTGCTGAATGACATTCAAGTTCCAAGTGTTGTTTGCTGCACTGCTTCTGCCATCCAGCAAGGCACACTGTACAGAGCATTGTATTTCATCTAATGTTTGTATTAGCAGTGTAACATGGTTTCTGTAGTGGTGCTTATAGGAGAGGGAAGTGTCTGATGACACCCTGGAAAATGTTCTCAGTCTTTTACTTGCTTTCAGTTTCAGAAATGGGAAACAAGCCACTGGTATTAGAAGCTCCAAGGAGAGTCCTAATAGTCTGAGAACACGTTTATGAAGAAAGACACACCTCTCAGAGAGTCTGAAAGAAGAATAAAATCATCTCAAAATGCATTTTCTGCCAGAGGAAAATGAACAAAACCCAACAGCTACTGCATCACAGTTGTTATCCCCTGTGCTGCTGTCCTCAAATTACATAGTCTACTGATCAGATGCTGTCTACCTGTAGGACTGTTAGTCTGTAATTCAGTGTCCTGTTTCCTGGGGTTTGTTGGCAGACACAGTCCCCATTTAGAAATGGGGGCCTCTCTGTGCTATACATAAATAAATTGGAAGAGAGCCGTAGAAATAATACAGCAGTGACTCCTGGCAGTCAGGTACTGGATGAAAGCTGATGAAAGGGAAAAAAATAGCAAATGTGATGCTGGTAGATTTTTTCTCACTTCGTGTGTTGACTGGAGGAAGGGGAGCTGGGTGTCTGCCTTTCAAAACCTGAAAGAAAGAGCCTGTCCTCCTTTGAAATCTGTGACCAAAGCCCATAGACTAAGTGGAGTCAGAATTCATTTGTAGCAGAATATAGATTTCCCTGTAACAATATGAGTTTTAAACAGAACATCAGAGTGGCTTTAGATGTCACTTGCTTTTCCCAGGACCTGGGGTCCCCTATTTCCTGTAAAAACTGCTGCTTTTTCATAAAGCCTGAGCTGACCCAAAACCCTCAGCTTTGTGAGTCTTCAGTGTCTTTGGGGAAGGGGGAAATCTTGAGCACTGAGTAAGGACTATAATTTGTTGAGTTTCTAGTGGGTCACACCCACTTTCAACAGAAAAGGGAGCCGTACCAATTCCATGGTTCTGTCCTAACGTGCCATGCAATTTTTAGTTTTCAAGTTTTTCACTGTATATGGACATAAACAGTATTTTAGGTCTCTTGGGGTATTGTCTTTTCTTTTTCCCATAGTATTTGATTACTCCTTTGAATATACACCATTTTGTTCTGCACCTTCAGAGAACGCTTACTGCAGTTTCAAAAGATTTCACAAAACCTTTGTAGAATTTACAGACTTAAAAGCAGTTTGATGCTCACAAAAATCTGATTTTCGGTACTGGATATGTTCACCTGCAGCTATTAAAAATTCAAAAGGACTAATTTGGGACCACAAAGTTTTTTTAAAAAATACCCAACAAAGCAGTATTTTGTTTTTCAAATCCATGTTTGGTTCTTTTGGGGTTTTTTAAGTTCAGAAAAACTAGATTGGATGAAGACAAATGTAGAGCTCAGAGCTGTGCTACTACTGTTTTATGAACACTACATTGTTTGAAGAGGGTATTTCCTCTTATTTTTATATTTATTGGCTGTGCACTTCTTGACTTAAAGTCTATCAGACCTGGTAAACTGATTTTTTTCCTCCATAAATAACAATTAGCACTGATTCATCTTCTATAAGAGCCAATAAAAGCACAGTGTCTCATCTCTAATATCTGAGTTCAGGGTAGGTTTTCTTGTGCTGGCTCTTGGCACAAGAATGAGGCTGTCCCTGAAGTTCAAGCACAAATATTAAGCTTTATAACAAATGCAAGGAACTTGTGCAATTAACTCAAGATGCTTTTGGGAGTGGAAATACTATTTTTAATTTCCTGCAGTTACGCTTTTGCCATAAATGTAACATGGCATGAGGGAACCAGTGTCCTGTGACTCCTGATCTTCTCATCCCTTTTCAATAATTTTCTCTATTAACAGCAGTATTTAATATTATTACTTTTACAGAGTTAATCTAAAGAAGTACTGTTTAGATGTAACTAAATTTCTCAATAAAGCTCTTTTTATTACCATAGAACAGGTTTGAAGACTTGAGTTAAATATAGGTGGCCATATTTTTATGAAGATTGTTATTTTCAGTTGAGACTTATGTGATTGTAGGCTTGGGTATTTCTAAAAGGTAAATATTTTTGTACTCTTGAACTTTTCAGTATCATAAAACCTGTTTTTCATTTTTTAAATAAGAAAAAGTACAGTGTTTTTTAAAATACTGTGTTTTAACCAGTCTCTATTTTCTTATTTAAATCATTGATTTCAAGCTTGTGTCACATTTTAGTATTTTTTGCAGCAGATTTAATAATCTTTCAGATGAGTGGAGTGTCTTAAACGTATGTGATGTTGTTATAAGGCCTTATGAAGTCTGAGTGTAGTGGAAATGAGGGAAGCCCCACCTGGATTATTCTCACTGATGCAGGGGCCATCACATTGTGCCTCACCTGTAACCTCTGTCACCTTTACTGGGGTCTCTCTGTGTAACCTTTGATCCTCAGCTGACTTACTGGATCTGCTAATGCTTATATGAAGGTGTAGTAATTGTTAGACATTGCCTTCAGTCTTCACTGTAATAAAAATGTGCACTGACATTGTTTCAACATGTTTCCTGTGTGGATTTTATTTGAAGAGCAAGTCTACAAACTTAACACTTGGTGCCAAGAATTTTAAATAAATAATTATTAAATTTATTTAGTGTGGATCAGGCATGGGGAAAAAAAAAAAGCCTTAAAATAAATTCTTTCACAAATTAAGTTCTTCCACAAAGGAAGATTATGATGCTGTGGTACAGTTTTTCTGCCTTTGAGGTGAAAATCCCTGGAAGCTGGCCCTGGCCACGCTCAGGATCATTTTGTGATTTAACTTCTCTTATGTCATTCATTTATCACCTTTGAGATTTTTTTCACAGCTGTGTGATTCCAACCTGGGATAAAAGATCATTTTAAATACAAGTGTTCGAAAAATGCTACAAAAAGTACACCGTGGAGGCCGATGGCCCACCGGGGACTGAAATTGCCCCACTCCCCTGGAGGGAAGGCCCTTAAGCCCTCCCTCTCATAGTGGTTATGGAAAAATTATCCCCAATACGCCCCTCTGTTATATGTTAACCTGTTGTACCCTATTGGATGCCCTTCAGCCTCCCTGAGCTCGTTTGTCCCTGGACCCTTCTGAGGAAGAAAACCAATAAACTTCGCCTTGGAACTTCCAAACGTGGCTCCCGTCTCTTTCTCCTATATCGGCCGAAGTGGAGCCTCACCAAAGAGCTGGACACTCCGCCTGGGAGCGAGGATGTGCCTGTGGTTCACAGACATCCTCCTGAGGACGCTTTACCAGAGGATATCGCGGCACCCCCCCCACAGCTCCTCGCCATGATAGTACACTATTTTAAAAAATCAATTAGAGGTGGGAAAAAATATCAGCCATAAAAAGCCACTTGAAAATGTGAATTAGCCTTAATGAAGAGCAAGACCAAACTTCTGCAGTGATACAATTCAGGTTTTGAACTGACATCTGTGGGAAACTGTGAACTTCCTGACACTAGGTATTGAGCTGGGATTTTGGGCTAAGATTAGAATATTATTTATTAAATTTATTATTTATTATTTGTCAAGCATGTACTATGCATTTTCTGAGAAAATAGTGTCAGGGTCAGGAAAGCTTTTATACAGCTTTAGCTGAGCCTACTGAAGGAACAAAGACAGCTGTGGGAAGGTGCCACAGAGTGAAATGAGGAATCTTTTAACTCCTGAACTTGCAGCAACTGCCCTGCTTGGATGAGCAGAATAATCCATGAAGACTCTAGGCTCATACATGGTACTGCCCCAAACAAGGTTTTATCGAAGAACCTCATGCAGGTTCACACGTGTGGCTTGGGGGCTGCAGTGAGCCCAGCTGTCACTCGGTGGGAATGGGCTGCCCAGAGTGGGGCTGGAGTCACTGTTCCCGGAGGTTTTTAAGGAAACATTGGACGTGGCACTCAGTGACACGATGTGAGTTACAAGATGCTGTTCGGTCATAGGTTGGACGCGATGATCTGCGAGGTCCTTTCCAACCTCGTTTACTATAATTCATCTCCACCCTGTTTTTTAAATTATTTGGGTAATTAAATACAAGATCCGATGCCTGTATTAATGCCCGTTCCTGACCACAAACCACGAAGGGGCAGGGGCCTTGTGTCCCAGCCCCGGGCCGGGCGGGAGCTGGAAAGAGGCCCCAGGCTGGGGAGATGTTGGCCCGGAGCGGGGCCCCGGGTCGAGGGCCGGGAGCAGCTGCGGCAGCGGGCAGACTCCGGGGCCAGGTACCGCAGTTCGTGTATAACCCAGAGCCCACCGAGACGGCTCCCCGGCGCCGCCCGCCGCTGACCCCACCCCGACCGGGCCCCCGCCACGCCTCCGCTCGGAGCGCGCCGGGCCCGCCCACGCCGGGCCGGCCCCACCTCCGCGGCCTCCGCCTTGCAAACCCCACCCCCAGGCCGGCCCATGGCGCTGGGTGTGCGGCGGGTTGGGACGGCCGCTTCCTGCCCGCGCCAGACTGACCCGCGGAGAGCGGCGGCCGCAGCTCGGCCGCGCCATGCGTGACTACGATGCGGCCACCGCCTTCTTGGGCGAATGGGGACGCTTCCAGCGCCTCGTCTTCTTTCTGCTCAGCGCCAGCATCATTCCCAATGGCTTCAACGGCCTGTCCATCGTGTTCCTGGCCGGCACGCCCGAGCACCGGTGCGTCGTGCCCCGGGGGGCCAACCTGAGCGGCGAGTGGCGCAACGCCAGCATCCC
>PYHW01009579.1:109951-137314 GCA_013186435.1 Turdus rufiventris
AGTGGTGCGGCTTATAATAGTGAAATTACTGTACTTCCAACTCCCCTGGCATGGGCAGGCACACCTTCCACTAGACCAGACTGTTGTGGAAGTGGAACCAGCAGCTGAATTGTAAATCAACCCTGTATCATCCAGGTTCAGCTCTCACCTAACACTTCGTTAATGTTAGTCACCTCCATTATTTATCATTGTTTAAGACAGGTCCTTATTTTTTCTTGTTGTAGGTTAATATGTGCTTATCTTTGTGGTTGAAGTTTTCATACTCCTAACTTCACAGCCCTGGGTGCTAAAAAAGCTGTTTGCAGGTTTGCAGAAGTTTGGTATTACTAGTTTGTCAGAGGAAGGAAAAGAAAGTCTGATTTGCATTTAATAAGTAAATACAAATGTGTGACAGATATACAAAGGTATTTTTGAAATGCTTGGTTTTCAAGGTATGATTTAAAAAACACCTCATGCAGTAGTGTTTGGAATTGTACAAAGTACAGATATCACAACATAATGTAAGATTGGTATTGTTAAAGAATAGTAGGCCTGCAGTTGATATCGTTAAATGCAAATAGTGGTCTTTTAGAGGTACTACAGACAGTTAGTGACAAGGTAAAATTAATTTTATGTTACCCTTACTTTTAAATTCAAACTCACCTCAGGTGATGGCAGTGCCCTCTTTCCTTTTTCTCCAGCCATCTCAAAAACATGATGTATGGGAAACAGTTCCATTTCTGCACCAGAATTGTAAAATATTTGGCAATTTCCTTTCCTGTTCTATACAAGTTTTATCTCTGTAAAAATGTAAAACAGCTAGAGGAGGGAAACTTAAGCCAAATGTTTCTTGAAAAAGAACTAGAAAGACTTCTGTTTGCTTTAGATAATAAGTTTCAATGTAACACCTACACCTTCTAAATATTTGGAATATACAAAAGTGTTTTTAGAGGAAAGGGTGTTCAATAACATTCACAGCTCTTAAGTAAGCAAATAATACTTGTATGGATATAAACAAAATCAGATTCTGAATCAAAGGTTGTCAGTACTTGCTTGTGAGACAGAGTTTTTGGAGAACCTGCCTCTACTTCCTGAGTGAAGCAAGTGGAAGGAGTTGTGAGGTTAGACCTCGGGTGCTCTTGATGCACCCTTTGTGTCAGGTTATCTCTAAATGATTAAAGCAGCTAATAGTTGCTAAAAGGCTATTTATTGTAAAAGCATATTAGTCTTTAAAGGCACAATCATCAACATTAAAGTTCATGCTAAGTTTTAGTATAAAATCCTAAATAGAGGCAGGAGCTGTCCCTGGGGGTCCTGGTGAGGGCTGGTGTTGCTGCTGGAGCTCTTATACAGGGTACTGGCCTAGCTTCAAAAAATCTTGCTAACATGTTGATTTTTAAAAAGAAAATATTAATACATGGAACTACCCAAAAGAAAATATTAATACATGGAACTACCCACTTAATTTTTCAGTTATGCATGTTATTCTCAGCAAGACAGGAAAAGAGTTTAAAAAAATAAAGGAGTGGGAAAACACATTATTTGTAGTTGTAAAAATTGCTTTGCCTATAAGACTTTTCCTTGTAGGACAGGAGTATAACCAGGTGAGACTCTTGAAGTTTTGTATTTGTCGCAGTTCAGCTTTCTTAAGGGTTCTTGTAATGGCATTAGGGAAGGGTCTTTAGTTTGTGGGAGGGAGGAGATCTGATGGAGTAGTTTATAGAGTTTTTATTCTCAGTTTTGTCACTGGGCTTGCTTTTCTAGCAAGGGATTTGGAGACATGGTTCCAGGCAGCTGGCATGTAAGAGATTAAGCAGAATTTGGAAAGTGCTCTCCTAGAGGGGTGTATAAGTGATGACTGTAAGTGCCTGGGACTGTTTAATACTCGGGCCCCAGACCTGTGCTTGAGAAGCAACTGCTTCAGTCCCTCTCCTTTTTGGTCCCCCTGCCTGTTAACCCAAGCTGTCCACATTCCTGGCCATCTCCATGAGCTGTTCTCTTTTTCCCATCCCCTCTTCCTAGCTGTCTTCACCAGCGACTGGCATCAGCCGAGAATCTGCTTACAGAGGTGCATAAGCACATGTCAACTCAGGTGCACTAGTGCTCATTTATACTGTGTGTGAGGCTGCTGAAAGACATCACCCCAACCTGATGAATTACCTGGGTAGTAGAAAAATCACAGAGTATCTGTAAGATGAGTAAGAAGATAAGTTTGAACTGCAACAGAGGATGCCCTAAAGTTATAACAAAATAGATCAAGAATGCTCTGTTCCATTGCATACCAGTGTTGAGCAGCTCGATGCTTCACAACATCAGCAACTGCTCTTTGAAAACACAGAAATGTTTTTCTTCTGAAGCCCAGAGAGCTTGCCAAGGTTAACCTTATCTTGTTCACAAGATAAGGGGCAAAGGCTGGTACAGCTAGCAGACTAGTTCAAAAGATACTAAGAAGTGAAAATAGCACATGACTTCAGAGCACTAGGTCATGGTATGCTGCATCCAAACAGCACTGCCAGCAGCAGGGTTTAATTAATTAGTAACTACTCCTGGGACACTTGCTCTTTGCTATGCTGATCTTCAAGCAGTGGTGCCTTTGCGATTTCCTCTTGGATAATGTGCAGTTGAGGGAAGGGTATGGTTGCAGAATTGTTCTGGAAGAATGATACCATCATCACTGACAAGCAATATACAGTAATTTCACGATTACAAGCCGCACTGATTATAAGCCACATCTCCAGGTGTTGGCAACATTTCGTTCTTTGTCTATACGTAAGCCACACCTGATTATAAGCCGCTCTGTAGTTCGCAGCAAGGACCCGCGTGCAACAAAGTTGCCACTTAGTAACAGAATCGTGGGATCGCGGGGTTTACTGGCTCAACTCGGGCTGTGTGGGCTCGGCCCTCTCGGGGCTGCTGATGGGCCTGGCTCGGCGGGGCCGCTCAGGGCCAGCCGCTGCTGCCTCTGCTGCCCGGCTCACTTGCCCCAGCCCGCCGCTGCTCCGCAGTGGCAGGCGGGGAAGGAGCCCCCCTGCCCACTCCTGCGGTGCCGGTGGGAGGGGGGCACAGAGCCCCCGCCTCTCTCCTGGGCTGCGATGCCTGAAGGAGGGAGCCCCCTGCCTCCCCCTCCCACGCTGCCATCACGAAGTCCGGCTCCACCTGCCGCAAAACAGAGTAACCAATTTGTAACAATCGCGCAATCCCGTGTTTTACTGGCAGGTGCTCAGCTCAGCATCTCTGCTGCACTTCCGGGGTTGGAAATTTCAGAAAATTTTTCACATATTAGCCGCTCCTGAGTGTAAACTGCATTTCCGGGGTAGGAGCAGAATTTTAGTCAAAATGATGTGGCTTATAATCGTGAAATTACTGTAATAAACCTCAAAGGTGTGTCATTAATAAGTTGAAGACTTTGGCATATATTTACTGGGGCAAAGGGTAATAGACCTTAAAATCCCTTTGTTCTAATTGTTGGGCTTCTGTGAAGTCTGTAAATAACTGGAATTGTACAACCAAGGTAGTTCTACTTTGGAAATTTGATGTTGAAGTTCACTTTGGTGCCTTGTTAAGTGATCTTCGGCATGACAACTCCTCACTGTGCTTTAACAGTGAGATGCCAGAAAAACAAGTTGGTAATCATTGCCACATTTGAATGCCCAGTGTGATTCCACCTGCCAATGCAAGAAGCTTTTGGCATAGCTGTGCTAAACATTTTAATACCATGAACTTTTCCAAGAAAGGTCTTCACCTCAGTGATCTGAAGAAAATGTTTGTTATGGGATATGAACATGCCAGTGTCTGGAAATCCAAGTGTTTTGCAAGCCTTGTGCCAAAGTGCAGGGTGTAGGACAGATGAATAGAGATGGTGGACTCAGAGGCACAGGGTGATCAGCTGGAAAGTAATGATCTATTTAGTAATGATAGACTAATGACCAAGATAGATTTTAGTTCTGTTATTGAGGATGTCTGACTGCAGTAGTTGATGCAAAAATAACTTTTTGTGAGTAGGCAAGTCTTTATAAGAGCAGGATTTGTATTTGTGGTGTTTGTTTCTCTGGTAGGTATTATCATATAAAGGCACATGATAACCACTGAAACCTTTGGCCTGTATACATTGTAAATTTGATAGCAGTCATTTGCTGGTATTTCCAAATTGCCAAGTATATTTTACTGAAACTTCCTAGCTGGCTTAGCCTCTGTGGTCATGACAGAAAGGCTCAAGCTTTCTTTAGTCTATAATAAAGTATAGCTTTTGTTGAATAATATAGTTGTAGCTATAAATGTTAATTATAGTTCATAATTTAAGTGATGTTGATAACTGTAATAAGTTCAATTTCTTACCATGAGTGGGATACATTTGTTAACACATTAGAAAGCTGAAGTTCTGGAAGGAACTTCTGTAATGGTGCCTAATTGATGGTGTTGGTGGGATGTGCTGGAGTGCTGGTACCTGAGCTTCAGGTGCTGTAAGGCTGGAAAGCCTTTGGGGGCAAATGTTGAGGATTATGAGGGTTAGAAGGAGAAATTTTTCAGACATAAAACCACAAACAGGTTTATCAATGGAAAGGTTATGAAATTACCTGAATACAGTTACAAATTGGAAAAAAATGCATATTGACCTTAAAAATAATAATTATGGTGACTGTTTTATAAATATAAGATAAGGGCTGGCAGCTAAAGTTAGGCAACTGATAAGAGATTGTAGCCTGTGATAATGGCCATAATTCATCTCTGGAACAGTTTCCAGTTCTAATTCAAAACTGGATGCTATTCCATTAAATAAGTGATGGCCCAGTTGCATTTTGACACGGGAATATGGCAGTAGAAGGCCATTGCTGGTATTGTTCATTCTGTGCATAGTTTTAAGTGATCCTCCAGCTTTAAAATGTGGACTAGGATGTAGTTGCAATGTGACTGTTAACAGGCTGAAGGCTGTGAGATTACTGGAGTCAAAGGCTTAGTGCTGAGGAGATGGGGCTGGCAGACAGTGAAACACCAGCATTCCCACATGTGGGACTTCGGGTGAGATGGATGGGGGAGCTGGAACACATAGCAACTGCTATGTGTTTATTATGAAGCAGATCAAAGCATTGAAGTGTGTTCCCTACTTGAAAAAAAGTATACTGAATTATTTGTAATTGGGGGACAAGGAAGAATAATCATTCAAATCAGGGTGAATGTTTTCATTTTGGCCTTTCTAATACAGATTAAAACCTCTGCTCTCTGGCAGCAGGTACTGGGAGAGCTCTGGGAAACTGGTTTTATGTCCTCCAGTCAGAACATAGCTCTGAAGGAGGGGATGAGGAATCCCTGCTGGGTTTTGTTCTTTCTTCTAATATTTATACACTTTTTGCCCTGAGATAACCAAAACAGAACTAAAAGTCTTTTAATAATAGTTGTTTATGTAGATAGAAAAATAACATGAGTGCTGTTTCAGAAACTCTCACTGAACTGGGTAGGATCTTGAAAACTATTGAAGACTTTACAAATATTTTCTTTTATTCCTCATTTTTGTTTTAATTTTGGAAATCTTTGTTAGGTATATATTTCAATTTGTATTTCAAAGATTCTAATTGAGGTTAGATTCCCAGTGAAGAATGAGCAGTCTCTTTTCTGTCAAAACCATATTAAAATGTAATAAAGAGGCTTTTTCTTTCTATGTTGTTGTTTCTATAGTTCAATTTGTCTTAAATTAGGAATGTGAATTTTTAATGGGAAACATTACTACATGCAGGGAAATCAGGTTTGGGAACTATTTACAAGGTCATGCATTGACAAGGCAGAATGGCTTCATACTGACAGAGGACAGGGTTATATTGGATATTAGGAAGAAACTCTTCCCTATGAGGGTGGTGAGGCTCTGGTACAGGTTGCCCAAAGAAGCTACCCCGTCCCTGGAAGTGTTCAAGGCCAGGTTGGATGGGGCTTGGAGCAACCTGGGACAGTGGAAGGTGTCCCTGCCCATGGCAGGAGGTTGGAATGAGATTGTCCTTAGAGCCCCTTACAGCCCAAACAATTCTGTAATTCTGTTCTCACTTCTTCCAAACCCAGCTCAGCAGAGTTCAAGAGGGAGGGGAAATCCTGTTTATTAAAAGACTTTTCAATTCTTTCTCCCTGCAGTGGGATCTCGTATGTGCCAACGACTGGAAGGGACCCCTGAGCACCTCCCTGTTCTTTGTGGGTGTCCTGCTGGGATCTTTCATCTCAGGACAGCTCTCAGACAAGTAAAGTATATACACCAGAGCTGCTGTCTCTTTGATGCTCATTTGTAGGCATTTCTTGTATGTCAGCTTTCCTACTAGTGTCTTTCTGCAACTACTAACATGTCTTTGTTCTGTGACTGACTAACCTGAGTGTACACAGAGTGTATAGAGAAATGTGCTGAAGTAGAACAGAAGTTTACAAGATTAGGTGTTACCTACATCTGTTTCTTGCAAGAAAATCACTCTGCAGTAAACCGGGTTTTTTTTTAATGCCAGAAAAGAGGTGTAGGAGATAAGCTTCGCCTGGAAAAATCTCATTCTCTTCTATTTATTTTGGACTCTGTTCAGAGGGATCCCTGAGGCTTGTTTTCCTTTTTTTTTTTTTTTTTTTTTTTAGGTCTAAATGGGATTTTCACTTTATAAACAGCTATAGCTGCTGTTTCTCATCATCAAATACAACATTTAAGTCCAATAATCTGTGTTTGTGGAAGCATAAATGCTGTTCAGCTGTACCCCAGAGAAGCAATTCTTGTTAATCAGTACAAACATTAAAAAAAAGGAAGACATCATTAATTTTTGTGATGCCAACAGTTGTTTGTATTTTGTAGAGCTCAGTTTTTCTGATTCTCTCTGTGGGACTTGCTGTGCCATGCATTGGGTGCTGTCCTCCAGATTCCCTGAGAACAATATGTGGTCCTCTAATTTGCTGATACTTGCAAAGTTTCTGTTTCATTGAAATATAATTTCTATGCCACAAATCTTGTGGCATCATTTAGGGCCTTTCCATGGTTTCCTGCCTATCAGGTTGGACCAATCTCAAGCTTAGTGATCTTTAAAAATTAGCCAGGCCTCAGGTACTTCTCTCCAAAGATATATGCCGTGGGGTTTTTCCCAAAAAAATCTCTGGGCAGGCTAGTGTTAGCTCTCTCTGTGATCCTGCCTTCTGCCTTGTTCCTCCCCTCACAATCCAGCTCTTTACCACTGCACAGCCAGCAGGCTGCTGCCAGCCTTCACACCCCCAGTCAGTTCACCCTTGTTTGCAAGTGTGAGGTTCAGCAGTTTCTCCGTTTCAGCTCCTCAGCCATCTGTGTTAGTAAGTCATCACTAACGAGCTCCAGAATTCTCCTGGGTTTTGTCCTTTCAGCATGTCCTGGAGTGTTCAAAGCCCTTATGATGGCTGGTGCCTTTGGACACAAGGTTTCCTGTGGTGCTCTGCAGCAGGCTGTGTTTGCTTTTTCTGAGCAGATGGCTGCAGCAGACACCTACTACCCATGTTAGCTTCCCTGCTAATCCCAACCCATGATCTCAGCTGGCTTGTCACTCATCCCCAGGCAGAGCTCCATGCTCTTCTGCTCTTCCCATGTGAGAGGTGATTCCCCTCTTCACTCTGGGGGAGTCTCTCATGACCTTTTCTTGGTGCTGCTGCTTCAGAAGGTTCAGGTGATTCCTTCCAAAGAGCTCCTTGTCTGATACAAGGATCCTGAGTGTCTCCTGTGATGACTACTGGCAGGTGAAGCTGGAGCTGGTCTGGTAGCAGAATCCATGAGCTTCCTACTTCACACTCCTGGCAGTCTCCTGCTGCTCCTTCCCATGGTAGCAAAGATCCTCACCAGGTGGAGGTGAGGAGGCCATCAATGCAGCCCATCCAGTTACTTGTAGCCACTGAAGGACAGCAAGCTCATGGTCAAGAGCTCCTTCTCTCCATGAGGAGAATGCTCCACGAAGGCTGCCTGCAGAATTCTGCTGCCTGCGATGATCCTGAGACATGAAGGTTGACAAAATATTTGAGGGTTTCAAGTAACAGTCTGTTGTTCATGTGTTGTGACCCACCTGATGCCCATGACACCAGCAGTAGACCTGCAGGTCAGCATGGACTTTGAAGTTATGAAACCTTAGCACATCCTGTTCCAACAGTGTGGGGCTGCCCTGGGCCAGGACATCAGCAAACACTCTTACAGTAGTTTAATGGGTTGAGTTGAGTTTGATTTCTTTTCTCTTTGGTTTTTGGGGTTTTTTTTAATACTTCATCAGGAGGTCTTCTAGAATCCCTTAATTTTGTTCATTTTTTAAACCAAGGGGAATGAAGATTGCAGCATGGGATCACTGACTACCAATAGCATCTTCCAAATCTGAGTTTTACCTCTCTTCAGAAGCCATTCTTATTTTTCTTTTTTTAACATGGTCTGCGTCACGGCCTGTGTGCTCCTTGGAGGAGGAGAAGCATTGGATACTCTTGCACTTTAAGTAACTAGTTCCTGATGATTTGTTTCACTGCTCATCCTATCAGTAAGAAAGGAATAGTGTTCCAGCACATACTTAAAGACAACTTAACTAGCAGCCCTTGGAATATTAATTTCTCTTGGCCAGTGATGTTTTAATGTGTTTAGAATAGTTGTGCCTGTGTTGCATTTTCTGAACCTCTGCTTTTTGCAGAAATTTTATATCTCCTTAAGTATGCATATTAGTAATTTTATTTTTCTGTTTCTGTAGCTTTCATTCATGATGTTGTTTAATTATATATATTTTTTCCCCCTTCTCTTTCTTTTTTTTAATCTGTCCATGGAAGGTTTGGCAGGAAGAATGTGCTGTTTGCAACTCTGGCAATGCAGACTGGCTTCAGTTTCATACAGGTCTTCTCTACCAGCTGGGAGATGTTTTCAGTGTTGTTTGTGCTGGTTGGCATGGGACAGATATCTAACTACGTGGCAGCATTTGTTCTTGGTATGAAAGTCCTGCTGGTCACTGCATGTGTCCTTTCATCTTGTGCTTTTCCTGCTCCTTTTGGTACTGACTTAGGATTGATTTGTTTTGCCAAGCAACACTGTTAAGAATGTGGCCTCACCATGCATTAATAAATTCTCTTCTCCTTGGAAGCTTCCAGCTGCAAGAGGTGCAATTTGAACTATAGCTTACCACCATAAAAGAGGCAAAACCCCAGAAACTGACTATTTGAAACAAAGTCCATCTTCTAGTTGGAGAGATAATACAAGTGAGACATGATTTTTTGGGGATTGGAATTAGATGATCTTTAAGGTCCCTTCCAGCCCAAACCATCCCATGATTATATGATTTTTTCAGGGATTTCTGATGTCCATTTTGGGGCCTAAATACCTGTTTAATTTAAAAGTTGCAAAAGAACCAAGATAGGTAGAGTAATTTTTATAAAGTCTTCTTTAAACAGCCTATAGTTAAAATTTAAATGACTTTTGCTTTGTATACTTTCAATCTAAGACCATATTTAATCACAAACGTGAATGTGAATTACCTCATGAATCTGAAATTTAAAATATATATATATTAATGTTATTTACAGTGACCTCACTGTCCAAAGTACCAAATGGTGGCTAGAAATTTTTTTTGAGCCAAGGAAGGCCAGTTCAGCGGTGAAAGCAGTGCTTAGCTAATCTCACTGCACATAGCCTGCTGCAACTGCTGGCATCTTCTTTGATTCCAATGGAAACAAGAAAGATTGTTTTGCTTTGTTGGGTTTTTTTCTCTGTCTCTTGATTTGCAGGTCCCAAAACATTTCAGAGTGGGGCACTGACCCCTGTTCATGTATTTAATTCCTCTGACAGCAGCCTGGTCTTTGTGGCCAACATGAATTCCATATGTCTACCTCAAGAGACTGTGAGGTTTTGTGGCTAAATAGTCTTTTAGAGGTGATACAGGTTGGGAACTTAGTTTAGGTACCTTTGAATTATTCTTTAAAGAAGCTGGTCACTCTTCATAAGCTGGAGAGGGCTCTGGAGATCAAGCTACGATTAACTGTTGAGAATATCTGGTGATTTCAGCTCCTCAGATAAAATGTGAGATGCTAAAAGGATAAAATTACAGAAATATGACCTACATATTGAGCTACAGAAATGCTCTGTGGTCCGGTTCTCATTCTTTTACACCTATAATTACCTCCATTGAAGCAGAATCACAGCATGAAGCAGCTCTGTGGTGCCTCTCCAACTAGACAGCAGAGTGCTATATCCTGCAACTTTGCAGTGTGTTTCAAAGCCAATTCCTAGGGATATTTTTGTTAAGTTACTTGGTTGCTATTAAGTTAAAATGCTAATAATTCCTTTGCTGTTTTGAACAGGCACAGAAATCCTTGGCAAATCAGTCCGTGTGCTGTTCTGCACCCTGGGTGTGTGCATCTTTTATGCGTTTGGTTACATGTTGCTGCCTCTGTTTGCTTTCTTCATCCGAGACTGGCGGATGCTGCTGCTGGCACTCACCCTGCCTGGGCTGCTCTGCATCCCACTTTGGTGGTGAGTATAACTAACTTACAAGACTTTAGTCTTTAGAGGGTCCTGTCTGCAGATTTTTAAGATGAATGAAGCTAATGAAATTCAGGAATGGGTAGGTAAAGAATGGATCTTGTGTCCTTTACTCTCCCAGTCGTTTAACTGTCAGTCCATGGCATTATATGTGATCTGACTAATGCCTAAAAACCCTACTCTTCATTTTCTGTAAGCTTCAGTAAAATTAAGTATTGCACATGCAATGAGAAAAAAAAGGTCAATAAAACTCATACTTCTGCACTGAAGTCCACAGGCTTTTAAGTAGTTGTTCTGGGCAATTGATAGGGTGACACAGATATGACAAACTACAAAACAGTACTTGCACAGCTGTGGCACTTCCATGTTTTCTTCTGTAGTTGTTAAAATACTACTTTTGAATGGCATGTAAAGCTGAAATAGTCCACGTGGTGGGGTTGTTCCTTCACTTACGGTAGCAGTTGTGTTTGTGCTTCCATCTCGGTTCTTACACAATCAAATGACTGGGGAATTCTGCTCTCTGACTTGCCTTTCTGTGACAGAATTTACAGTTACTAATTTTATATGTGTTAGCCTCTAAGGATATGCTTCTTAACCTACAACATGCTACTTGTGTGTTCACATTTCTGAATTTCTTAAATTAATCCCATACTTGGAATGTTTGGATTGCTCTTTTTTCTGAGTCACTACTAATTCCTTCAGCACTTCTGAAACCAGTAACGGCATATTAGTCTGGTCTTGTTCCTTACCCTAGTCTGCTCTTGTAAATCTGATTTCTGTTGTCACTGCACTGATTTGTGGAAGATGTGGCATGTTTGGAGATCTTCCTGCCTGGAACAATGTGTTGGTCCCTTCAGCAGTGCTTTCTATGGAAATGCAGGCTTGTTATTCTGAAACTTCTCTGCAGGGTCATTCCGGAGTCTCCTCGGTGGTTGGTCTCCCAGGGGAGGTTTCAGGAGGCAGAAGACATAATCCGAAAAGCTGCAAAAACTAATGGCATTACAGCCCCAGATGTAATACTAGACCCTAGTGAGGTAAGACTTGTTTAGCATCCAAGTCTGGTTACTTGTTTGCTGGACTTTATGTAAAGTAATTAATTCCATACAGAAGAATGCAGTTATGCCTACACTGCATTACATGTATCTCAAGTGGGTGAAAGATCATAGTTTTCTGCTGAAAAGCACAATACCCTTTCCCTTCATTGAGATTTGCAAAGCCTTTGTGGTCCCATTTCCATGGGATTGCCAGCATGCATTCTAATGCAAACATATTTTTCATCCAGTTTACAGCCATACTTTTTCCTTTTAAACTCTCTTTTTCAGAGGAGGATAATAAATTTGAGGTACATATTGATTAGTGATCTAAATATTTGCGCCAAACAGATTCTGTGCTTATAGTCTATAATATAACTCTGTAAAAGTGTAACACAGGGCTAATCCTGGCCAGTGACATTGGAAATACTGTTAATTCTAGTTCATACTCAACTTCAATTTCTAATCCACCTTAAGGAAAGCAAAACTTGAGGCCCTTTCAGGTGAAGTAGTGATAGGTATCTTTCCCATTTCTTTCTTCCTACATGCTCCTGTTTTCTGTGGAAATCTTCCCTTTGTCTGAGCTGAGGGGTGCCTTTAAGGAGTAGAGGCAGTTCCATATACATTCAAACATAACCTTGGAAAGTCAAGACAGGCAAACTGTTTGTATATTCCAGGAGAATGGGCATCTTTGTTGACAGATCTCCAGAATCCATCTGGGCAGTTGCTGGTTGACAATTGACAGTATCTTGTCATTGTTGTGGTTTGACGCTGGCCCAATGCCACGCATCCGAGAGAGTCACTGTTTCACCCTTTCCTGCTGCAGGTGAGCAGCAGAGAGGGGAAACAAAAATTTATAAAGGTTTAATGAGTGAGATAAGGGCCAGGAAAAATATTTCAAGGGCAAATCAGGCTCAACTTAAAGTTGCAAAGTGAATTTATTACTAACAGAGTCAGAGGAGAAGGATGAAAAGTAAAATAAACCTTTAAAACACCTTTTCCCTACCAGCCCCTCACTCCTTCCCACCGACAGCACAGGGAGGCAGGGCATAGGGGTTTTGGCCAGATCATCACTGAGGTTTTCTTCCACTGCTCCGGAAGAGAAACCCTTCTCCTGTGAGGCCATGGAGTCCCTCTCATGGGAAACAGTACTCCATGAACTTCTCTGGCATGGTGTCCTGGTTTGAAAGACAGCTATTTGCTAAGAAAGGCAGGAGCCACTCCCTGAAATGGAGAGTACAAACCCCCCTCCCTCCAAATTACTATAATTTTGGAATTAGGGACTCTCAGGCAAAGATATGGGGATATATAGCAGTTCTTTACTAAGATATTTTACAAGACAAACAAAACCAACAGCTATGAAAATTAACGACAAATAGAACAGTAACTCATTTCCAAGTCCTTTTTTGGATGCAGACACCCTTTCCTTGTGCTCAGTTACTGGAGGTGGGGGAAGGTCTCGCTGCGCAGCTGCAGGAGGACTCGGGTGATGGCAGTGGCGTCCCAGGTGAGAGCGGGATGGAGGAGAGACTTCTCTGCTCTAGGTGTCCTTCGCAGTGCTCAGCAGGGTGCCTGGAGGTGGCAGGTTTGAAGCGAAAGAGCGTCTGAGCAGGGGGGAGGTGTGAGGTCCCAAAGCGAGGGAAAGCAGCTCCCAGCATTGGTGAGACAGGGTGAGGTTTTCCAGCGACTGTCCTCCTCTGACCCAAATGAGCAAGAGAGTGAGCAGCTGTCCACACCACCTTTACCTGCCCACTGAATCTCACGGTGTTTTCCCTCTTCCCCTGCCAGACCCCTTTGAGAGAAACTTCCAAAAACATAAAAAGGGAGAGGGAGTCTCTCCCCTCCCACTGTCACTAACCATCCGTGCGTAACCAACAAATTTCTTAACATGACAATGAAGTGACTACAGTTTGTGTGATATAAGTTGGCTTCAGACAGAGTGAAAGCTATCAAAGGTAAAGGACTGTTTGCCTTCTGCAGAAAATGGGATTTATGAAAGCAAATACACAGAAATTTGGTGTATATCAGACTGCTATTTCATTATCCAGATCTTCAGAACCAACTGTCACTTGGAAACAATTTTCAAGTTATTGCAGAGGTTAGAGAAAGTTGCTTTATCAGAGCTGATAGTTTTAATCAATGGAATTTGTCCTCTTAAATCACCTATTCCATATTTTGAAAAATCTTTCCCTTAGTGTCCTCTTCTTTAGCAGTCTAAATAAAATCCTAATAAAAAAAATATTTCCTTCTTTTTCTACAATCTTACCAAGCACAAAACGTGTTCTCATACTTCGTGGATGAATACCCTCGCATTGTTTACATGGAAGTGATTTTATGTTAAGGGGCTGGAAAGTATAATGGGGAAAGGAGAAGTATGTTGTCTTTTTGTTTATATTCTTAGAAGATAATCTCAAAAACAGACTAGATAATAATGGGCACTCTTCAGCTCGTTAGCCAGTATGTCTCAGTTTAAATACATTACTCTTAGGTCCAGCTTGAGTAGTCGCTTACTAACTGCCCTGCTGCAGTTTATTGCAGCAATTCTTGTTAATTGTTGATGTGTCTGCAATGGACTTAGAGGACAGTTTATTACATTTTTTTCCTGGTATTTGAAGACTGTTCTGTGTCATGTAAGATGTCCTTGGTCTTCTAGCCCTTAGGCTAAAGAAATGCTCTACTTTTTTTCTAATGTCTCACAAGCCTTGTTACTTTCATCTAGTCTGAGTGCATTTGATTCGCCTGATTCTCCGGGTGCAATGCTCAAAACTGGATGTAAGAACCCTTCTAATAGTGACATATAAATTGTGAATTAGTGCTGTTGCTTTTTAATTCAAGTAACAAAAAGCAGTTGTTTTATGAAGCCTCAGGAAAAGAAAATTATTACTATAGAATGTGCTGAGCTGGAAGGGACCCACACAGATCATCGACTCCAACACCTGACCCTGCACAAGACACCCCAAGAGTCACACCATTTGCCTGAGACATTTGTCCAAATGCTTCCTGGGCTCTGTCAGGCTTGGTGCTGTGACCACTTCCCTAGGGAAGTTCCTGTGCCCAGCCACTCTCTGGGTGGAGAACCTCTTTCTGAAACCCAGCATAAATGTTCCCTGACTCAGCTTCATGCAGTTTCCTTGAGTCTTGTCAGTGGTCCCGAGAGTTAAGGGTTTCAGTCTAAATTTTAAATGACTTTAAATTAGAGAGGAGCTTCTACTTTCACAAGTAGTTGGCTCTTACATATGTTTTGTTAGAAGTCACGCATCTGTTTTAGCAGATCAAAATTCTGAGGTATAAGTTGGTAGGATTTAGTTTCATAATAATTATTTTTGCAGGAATTTAAAGGTCCCGTTTTTGTCTGTTGTTTGCTCTTTTACAGCTACAAGATGTGAATTCCCAGAAGCAGCAGACATACACCATTTTGGATCTCGTGAAAACCCGAAATATCCTAACTATCACAATTATGTCAGTGCTTATTTGGTAAGCAAGTGTGATTCAGGAGTATGTAACTTTAAATACTAAGATACTCTGAAGAGATACAGACAAAAGCAGCTTAAAAATCAATGACTAGCTGGCTGAAACAACAAAATTCTGGTTACATAGGTTCTTTTTTTTGGTGACAGTGTAGAAACACATCTAGGTTGGTGTTCCTTTCTGAAACAGGCTTGTCCTGAACTGAGCAATAATCTGATCAGCTGGCAGTGGATGTGTGGGAATGCTGCCTGATCCTGGGCCTTGCTGCATTTTAACTTCTCATCTGAGATTTCCCTATATTTTCCTGCTATCTGCTTTGTATACTCATCATCTTCAGCTTGGTTTTCACTAGCTGAAGCCATACTTTATGCTCAATTTGATTAAATGGTTGGTCTTTTCCCTTTACTAGAAATCTCAGTAAAGCTGTAAACAGAGAGGATGACTTACAGCCTGCCAGAGGCTGTACAGGTGTGGTTTAATTAGTGCATGTACCTAGTGACCAAACCAGGAAGGTCCCTCAAGTGCTTGGGAGCCAACTAAGTCTATATTCTGTCTTTTTGAACAATGTTACTGTGCCTTAATGAGGCAGGGCCTCAGAGTTCAGTCCACTGACCTGCCAGCACATACAAGATGATGTGGCACCTTAGGTTAAAGGATGATTTGGCTTATATTTAAGCCAGATTCTCTGGCCCATCACCAAGCAGAAGGCCACAAACACATTGAGAACTTGTGTGAAAAATAGCTCGAAGAGTCCTGTTGGTTCCTTGCAGAAATGTCAATAAGATGTCTATATAATGTCTTACTGTTCAAGTCCAGTCAGTGAATCTCATGTTTGATTGGAAGTGAGACTGCCCTACTCCTCATCTGCTTGATGTGGGGCAGTAGCACCTGGGCACAGCCAGTTTTCTGTGTGTAGTTGTAGAAATCAAAGGCAAATCCTGTTTGAACAGCATTTCTGGTAGGATGAAGCAGCTGAGAGAAACACTGACGTGACAGTATGTAATCCATTCCACTGCATTCGGTAACCCATACTGAAGGGCTTTTTACCACATCAAAAATCAAGTTTTATGATAGGCAGGAAGGGTCAAATAGTTGACTTGCACAATCTTACCTCCTCCTGCACAAAAGTATTCAATTAGGTTGGGCAATTTTTTCACTATTCTAATTTGTATGTGAGTGACCTAACCTCCTTTAAATTAATTTCCCAATATGTAAAGATATAATATCTTGTGTTTCCTCACAGCATATGGTTTTCCAACCCATGGTATACTGATGGTATATTCTGTATCATTAGTTAAAAGTTCTCACAAAAAAGGGCTTTAAGAGAGGATAATCGCAGACAGCAATGTATCACCTTTACATAGTGCTGAGTGTTTTGTAAATTTTGATTAACAGGCCGCTAAACTATTCCCTTTACAGGGTTTGCACCAGGGATGAAGAAGTTTGGCTTCTTGACACCCTAGGATGTGTAAATACCACTGAAGTTTTCCTACAAAATATATAACTGTATTAAGGTTTGCCAGTGTAATGAGCTAAGGCAATCTGCTACTAAAAGGGAGTTCCAGCATTACAGTTTGTATATAAAAATACCTCCAAGGAACACAGGGTGTGAAAAACACTGCAGAACTACTTCTGAGAAGAATGACTCAGGGCAGGGCACCACAGCAGCAGGGGTTAACTCACAGCTTTGTCACTTCATACCTTCCCAGGTACACTAAGCAGCTTTATTTTAAGTGACTGGACCAAGAAGGCTCTTCCAGTATTCAGTGAGGAAGAGCTAATCTTTTGTCAGTGGTGCACTTGGTGCTGTGCAGTGATTTTGCTCCAGGTTCTGTTATAAGGCAGATGCTGGTGGAGATGAAGGGCCAAGTGTTCTATGCCTCATGTTTGCACCTGGACATGTCCTAATCTACTGCCTATTATTTCCTTATTTACCACGTAATACTTGTAAAGCTTAACCTTCTCTACCCAGCATCTCCCAAGACAGGACAGAGTTTGTCTCCAAGGCGAGTTGTGTATTTCCCTGGCCAGCTCTCATCTGGCAGGAAATGAAGATGGCAGTGTTCCAGCCACCAAGCTCTGTCCTGATGCACCGACCAGCCCAGGCACCCAGCCATGGCAATGTGATTTGAATGCTGCCCAGCGAGCTTGGAGCATGACAGAGAAAATCATGGGCTATTTGGGCCTGCCAGGATGCCATACTCCTCCTCTCTGACTTTATACAGAAAGCATGGAGCATAATGACCCAGAAACAATGCTCTCCACCCAGAGCTCCTTGGTAAAAATAATGGAAAGATGCTGTAGGTCTCAGCAGCAGTAAAATTCAGTAGTTCATACTTTCAGGTTAAGGCTATAAACTATAGTAATGGCATCTACTGCATTACTTCAGTGTGAATGATGGTCACTTTCCTCCCAGGGAATATATTTTTTCCTTTGAAATCAAGAGCAGTCTGAAAGATTAAAATCATCAACATGGTTTAATGCTTAACCTGCTATTTCTGTAGTCAGCACTTCATCTGCTTCAGAGGTGAACAAGTCCACCAGATGCTGAATTTGCCCTACACAGCCGTTTCTTGCTTGATGGAAATGTAGAAGAGGTTCGTGGCAACCTGAGGAAGAAGAGAGATTTGTTTGACCCTGCTATTGTTTCTTTCAGGATGATAATCTCAGTTGGCTATTTTGGACTTTCTCTTGACACACCTAACTTGCATGGAGATGTGTATGTGAACTGCTTCCTCTCAGCAGTGATTGAAGTCCCAGCCTACATCATTTCCTGGCTGCTGCTTCGCAGTCTCCCCCGACGGTACTCAATGGCTGCTGCGTTATTCTTGGGAGGCTGTGTTCTTCTCTTCATTCAGCTGGTGCCTTCACGTATGGAATCGTTAGTTGATCTCACATATGTATGATGGGTGACGTGCAGTACTGTGCACGGAGCAGATGTGGAGGAAGAGTATCCTAAGGGATGCCTGTGTCCTGTCTTTGTCCCTTTTCCTTGGTTCTCACTGCTGCTGCACCAGTAGCTGCCACAACATGTCATTCAGATACAGTTTGAAAGGTGGATCATTGGCTTTGTGATCTGTTGAGATTAGAGTTGTAGTCCAGTTTTGCGTCTAAACTACATCTCTGACAGGGTGTCCTGATAAGGTCTAGGTATAAAACCAGGTCTAGACCAACCAAAATTTGGTAAGTGGAAGTTACCAAGGAGCTGCAGAACTCACTTCCCAAACAGCTATTGATGATTTTAGAGTTTGTTTAAAGAGTTACTTTCAGTGTAGTCATTGTGGAAGTATTTTTGAACAGCAGAGATGCTTGTACTGGATTGATGTTGATAGTTAAAATAATAAAATAAGTACTGGAAAGGAGGGCCAGGTAGCATTTATTGGATCTCAAACCTTATATATTTTTAGTCCAGTTAGATTAATAGGGTTATGGAGTCATTAATGACAATGATATTGAATATAAGGGGAGGTGTTATTACCTAGGACTCATTTACAAATCAAAGATAGACGAAAGCGAGAATGTACAAGAACTGCTTTACTTATTTTTTGCAGGTAATATGTGCTGCTTTCTCAGGTTTGGTGGTTTTTTCCCTGTTCTTTGAGTCAATTGGACACTGATATGATCTGGTTTGATTTTCAAATCTTAACTGTCCCAGTTTAAGTCAACCCAACTTCATATAATTAAATTATTATAGCTAAGAGTGTTAATGAAACTAAGAATGTAGCTAAGAATGTTAATGATAAAACAGGTTTTAGAAAACCTGAAATAAAATACAGTAATTTCACTATTATAAACTGCACCATTTTGACTAAAATTTTGGTCCGAACCCAGAAGTGCGACTTATAATCAGGTGCGGCTTGTATATGGACAAAGAACGAAAAGTTGCTGTTTCAGTTTGGAGGACAGGTGTCTGCTGAGAAAGGCAGGAGCTTCTCTTTGAAATGGAGAATGTAAACCCCCCTCCCTCCAATTTATTATCATTTTGAAATCAAGGGGCTTTCAGGCAAAGATATGGGAATAGGAATAACAGTTCTTTACTAGGGAAATTAAAATAGAAATACAGTACTACAAAGAAACAAACTCTAAACCCTGACAAAGTCAGAGTACAACCTGACACCCCGTCAGGCAGGGTGTTGGTAGCAGTCCCATTAAATGGTGGCTGCATCCTCCTGCAGTGACAGATATGGCTCAGTTGGAGCAGTGCTCCTGGACAAGGTGCAATTTCCCTCTAAAGGTCCAGTGGTGATGTGGAGGAATCCGGTTTTCCTCTGGAGTCCAGAGGAGAAAGGGGCTCCCTTAGTGACCCAAAACCTCTGTTTTATCTTGGTAAGAAATGTTGGGCTCTTCCCCCTGGCTGGAGCAACTTCTAATGGGATGAAGTAATTTTATCAGTCACCCAGTGGGACTCAATGGCCATTAGCAGAAAATGACTGGCTGGAGGAAGGATGGGATGTGAAAAGATAAAGAACAATGCCCCGCCTGGGTTAAATGGATGGCCCATTAGCAGAATATCTCCCGCAGAGATAAGGATCACTGCCCCCACCCCCAACAGATGGTCATAGAATAGATACCTTTGATCACACTCTATTGTAACCCAAGACAGTTGCCAACACCTGGACGTGTGGCTTATAATCAGGTGCGGCTTGTAATCATGAAATTAACTGTAATCTGTTTCAAATGTTATACTTTGTTCAGTTTATTAAAAAGGAATATATGGCAGTATTTACAATAGCAGAGGTTTGATCCCTGAAACCTGAGAGGGTCTCCGTAGTTCTGGCTTTGTTATCTTTATTTTTCACTTGGCAGGAAACGCTGTTCTCAAGAGAAAATGGAAATGCTGACTTCTAATAATTTTTAAAATAGAGAAAAAAAGAGCATTGCTTATATTTGTGGATTTTTGCAGGGAAAAATGACACCAGATACTGGAGTTAATTAGGCAGGAGTTACACAAACACAAGGGAGTTAAGGGATACAATTAATTGCAAGAGTCTAAGTCCTTATTGTGTTTGGATTTCAGATATCCGTGTGCTGTCTATTCTACTAGTGATGTTGGGGAAGTTTGGAATCACATCTGCCTTCTCAATTGTTTATGTTTACACGGCTGAGCTCTACCCAACAGTAGTAAGAAACATGGGAGTTGGAGCAAGTTCCATGGCCTCCAGACTGGGCAGCATCCTCTCACCTTACTTTGTTTACCTCGGTGAGTTAACTGGTCTGCTGGAGAGATGCTCTGGAGACTCATTTCTCATGCCTCAATAAGGACGCTTCTTACAGCTATTTATGGCCACTCTCTTGAGTTCCTACAACCACATTTATAACCACATATGCTTTGAATGTCAGGCTGTGATGGGAGTTGGGTAGTTGTGTTTTTAGTGAAAGCACAAATCTTGCACAGGTACCTTGGTACAAACATTACCACAGAACCACAGAATGACTTGGATAGGAAGGAACCTTAAAGATCATCTCATTCCACCTCCCTGCCATAGGCAAGGACACCTTTTGCTAGGTTGCCCTGTGCCCTGTTGAACCTGGTCTTGAACACTTCAGAGACAGGGCATCCACAGCTTCTCTGGGCAATTATCAGAAACTTAGAACTGATGCTGTTTTTTTCTTTTCCTTGGGTTTTGTTTTTGTTTTTGTTTTTGTTTTTTTTTTTGTTGGATTTTTTTTTGGGGGGGGGGGTTTGGTGGGTTTTTTTTTGTTTGTTTGGTTTTGGTTTTTTTTGTTGTTGTTGTTGCTGTTTGTTTGCTTGTTTTGGTTTGATTGGGGGTTTTTTTTTGTTTTTTCTGGGGTTTTTCTAGGTGCCTATGATCGATTCTTGCCTTACATCCTGATGGGCAGCCTGACTGTACTGTCAGGAATTCTCACACTGTTTCTGCCTGAAAGCTATGGTATGCCTCTTCCTGACACCATTGATCAAATGCTGCGGGTGAAAGGGTAAGTGCCCTGATCTTAACAACTTCTCTGCCCTGAGGAATGGACTTGCTTAGGTGTGTCAGAGGAAGAGGCTGGTTTTGGCAGCAAAGGTAGTACTCTGTTGAAAATATAAAAGCTTAGCTGAAGTCTTAGTCCCTCTTCCCAAGTGTTAGTGTTCATATGTACATCGCTCAGCTCCAAATTTATCATTTGACTCTGATGACTTAAGAAAAATACATCTGAGGAATGCATTTTAACAGTGTGTTGCTTTATCAAGGTATACAGACATATTGTAGGTCCTGAAAGTCTCCTAAGTGCTGGGGAAGAGATGAACTCTTCCAGTTTAGTTCAGCTGATCTAAAAGGCACTTAGAGCATTTGGCCTTTTGCCATGGTTCTGATTGAAGATAACACATGAGCATAGACATGGGGTAAGAAAGGGACCTTTTTAACTGAAGTCAACAGGATATTAAAATTAGGAGGTTGTAATGTCAGACAGGACTCAGATTTTTTTTTTTCAAAGTTCTCTCGTCTGTTTTTAAAGTTATTTTTTTTTTCTTCAACCCCCAGATTAGAATACAGACCTCCATCTAGTAGCACAAGGGATTCCAAGGAAGAAGAAGAAAATCCAGAGATTTTTAAAAGCACAGCTTTTTGATGGAACTCCTATGTATTTCCTGGTGGACTGAAAGTTAAATGGACTTTCCCTTTAAAATTTTTTCTAGAAAGGGCTCATGGTAGCACTTTGTTTTCTGTAATTTTAACCTTATTTATTAATTTAAACACCATGTTCCTTACATTCTCTTTTTACATGAACATAAATACTCTGCAGTCTTCAGTGAGATTTTTCAGCCACGGTTGTGTTCATGTAGTAGTATAATGGAGCAGAATCTGATCAATCTTTTGTAACTCTGCACCTGCAGTTCAGCTGAAAGATACTTGAAAATTATTTCAAAGACTGACAGGGTACCTGGATTCTTCAGTGAACCTCCTCCAGAGCTAATGCTTACATCAAGAGGTAAAAATTGCCTGAAAAAATTGCTCATTGCTTTTGGTTCCTTGACTTCTGTTTCTGGACAGGATACGTATTTATTATAGTGAAGGTTTATGAGAACGTACCTCTCTGTGATCTTACTCAAATGAATTTACGTGTGCTGAATTTGTTACCAAATTGAGAAAGATACAAAGAAAGATTTTGAAAATTAATTCTAACCTGATATGTTTTAACTCAGCATAGACTGAAAGGATTGTCTTACATAAAATATTTAGTGCTGAAATTTTGTTCACAAAATTCACTTGATTCCAGTGCTGGATTTCAACTGTACCTTCTTGGTGAAGTTGTTTACATCTGACCTTGGATGTTGCCTTTTTTTGGGCTGTATTTATTCTAAATAATGCAAATGGTTTCACCTGTGTGTAGAGGGAGTGGTGTTAGTTTGGGATTCTCTCTTTTCAATGTGTGGTGAAAGTTTCATGTGTAAATTGTTTTAATGTTCGCTGTGCAATTTGTATGATGGAAACAATTCTCCTGTCTTTGTTCTGTGTTTTTCCCACTCAGGTACACATGCACACAATTAATATATTTAGTTGTAAATTTTTATGTTAATCATGCCACTGCATTTGACCTCATGGTGGAATGTACTGAGAACAAAATTCAGGATATATCTCTGACCACTGGTTCTCTATCTTCAAATGTCAACTACATATATGATTGCTGTGAGGTCTGTTCACTCTAAGTTAAGTTTCACTTAACTTATGTGATCAGTGAATTGTTTTAAAATTGTTTAAAAAAAACCCGCAAATCTTGTTGACAGTCTGCCAAAAATTTTTTCCTTGTACAATGGAAGTGTGGCGTTACCTGTGTTTCTTTTAATACACAATATGTATGTACACAGTCTCATTTGTGGTATGCTGGTTACAGTGTGACAAATGTGAGTGGTGAAAGGTTTCTCTCTCATGGCACTTGTGTTTTGTTCTGTCTTGTTAAATTTAGACAATAATAATAAACAGCCTAAACCTTTGTAGCCTAAACTCTCAGGGTCCTTACTCTACTGCAGCAGCTGGTTGGGGAAGTTTTGCATTTTCCTATGGTGTATACTGACTGATTCGAGTCTTTCATTAATCAGTACCCCAAATTCTGATCTTGGTAACAGACTCCAGCAATGGGACTGATGTGTACCTTGAACTGCTTGTCACAGGGAGAAAGTAGAAAATGCTGTATAGACTATAAATTTTTCCTAACAGTGTCTGGAGCTCTAGGGTTTGCTTCACTTTTCCTGCATTTTCTCACCTCTTTATTTAAGATCTTAATTTATGAATGCAGGAGGGAGCTGTCCAATGTCACCGGGTCAGAGAATGATACCAACAAATATAGTTTTTTCCATTGCTTATGTTTTTAAAAACATAAAGTCTGAGAAATGTGGAAAATAATTGATATAGCCAACTTAGTTATTTTGTACTTACTGTTTTATCCTACTCTTTTCAATTTCAGCTCTAAGCCAAGGATCTTGTTCTAGTGGGTAGGCAGAATCCAGCTAACAGGCATCTCCAAAAGAAACTGAGGGAATATTTTAATAAACAAGATACAGATAAAAGGACCTGATACAGTTGTGGGCAAATCTTAGAGTGGCATCTGTGCTGGCAGCAGATAAGATTTGTATAGAGTGTGACTACAGATATACCTGCAGAATAGGGAGAAAGGACAGAATTTACCTTTGGAAGAGGAGTTGTGATAAATCTGTGAGCTTGTGCTGCGGAGGAGAAAGGTGAAACAGACTTTTACATTCAGACTGACATTAACCTGGGAAATCCTTCATGGTTTGGGTGGCTGTATCACAGGAGCAATGCATGTCATAGTTGCCTGGTTAGGGAGGATTCCCTATTCCCAGAGAACAATCACACTGTATATCTTCACGAAGGGAAACAGCATATGGCCTTGTGGACAAGGATCCCTTCCTCTTCAGCTCTCAGGCTAATTCCTGTCATTACCTCAGGCATGTCAGATAATCCTGTGTCTTTAGTTTCTTTGCTTTCGAGTGGAAATGCTGTAAACTCAAAAGGTATCACAACTACTTGTGGTGTTCGTGCTCCACTGACAATAATTGTTAGAATCTATGACTCTCCTGACAGTGAAGGTAATGATCCCATAAGCACTGTTTAGTATTTCATCTTCCACAATGAGGCAAATTTGGCTGACTCCTGACACTCTTTTGTGATGTGAACTCCTCCTCTCTTTCCAATGAGCATTTACATGGGTGGGTAGACAGGGAGGGGGTGCATTGCCCAGGGAGCTGGACTGCAATATCTATTTCTATTTGCAGAATAGAACCTTAGTCCTGGCAATTAAAAATTATTTTCTTAAAACATAGAATCGGCTTAGGGACATAAAGCCTTGCTCAGAAATGCTTTTTGGGAGTACCTTAAACCAGTAATGGCCACAGCCTTGTATATAGAAAGATATATAAAGTTCTTCTAAGAATGTAAATATTTCTAGCTGTACCTACATTGATTCTTGCCCTAGTTTTTTAAAGATAAGTGCTTGTTATTTGTAAAATTAAGAATAAAATATCTTTAAAATTATATATTCTTTTTTCTTTTCTTTTTCATCTTCATGTTTAGAAATATATCCTAGTATCTATTGAAAGGCTGTTGGTATGAAGTTTCATTGTTTAACAGACAGTCTGAGATCTCTTGGACTGTCTGTACCCTGGATCCTTGTGTAAGAGGTCTCTGCATACATCCAAATAGTAAAAGTCCTGCAGCGCCCAGGAGCCCAGCAGCCCAGAGCCCAGCAAGAGGTGCCAGCAGCATCTTGTGCAACCCAGATGTGCTGTCTGAGATCTGAGTAAAATGAAACAAGCCTTTTAGGATAACCAATAGGTCGAGAGACAACATTCTATCCCTCCTCTACTCTGCTCTTGTGAGACCCCACCTGCCGTGCTGTGTCCAGCTCTTGGGCCCCCAGTATCAGAAAGTGTGGAGCTGCTGGAGCCAGTCCAGAGGAGGCCCTGGAGATGCTCCAAGGGCTGGAGCCCCTCTGTTCTGAAGCCAGGCTGGGAGAGCTGGGGCTGTTCAGCCTGGAGAAGAGGAGACTCCAGGGAGACCTTAGAGTCCTTCCAGTGCCTAAAGGGGCTCCAGGAGAGCATGAGAGGGGCTTTGGACAAGGGCATGGAGTGACAGGATAAGGGGAAATGGCTTCATACTGACAGAGGGCAGGATTAGGTTTGAGACTGAAAATAAATTCTCGACCGTGGAAGGGCAAGTAGCTGCTGGAACAGGGTTCCCAAAGAAACTGTGGCTGGCCCATCTCTGGAAATATTCAAGCCAGGCTGGATGGGTTTAGAGCAACCTACTGTAATGGAAGGTGTCCCTGTCTATGGCAGGGGTTAGAATGAGATCAGTTTTAATTCTCTTCCAATTCAAACCAGTCTATGGTTTTGTGTAAAACCACTAGTGCCTCTAGCAGCCTGTCCACTGTGGGTTTTTTTACACTTGGGGTCATTCTTCTGAACAGAGCCAGGAATCAGCATTCCACAGATTCTTGTGCAGAAACAAGTGCTTCTGAGAAGAGAAAAAAAAATCCCCCAAACCAGAGACTGCACTGTGCAGACCCAGTAGTTTCTAAAGATGAATGTCCATAGCAGCAGGGAGACAGTTTTTCTGTCTCGCTTGCACTGTAGATCTTTGACATCTTAGGCCAGCAAGTTTTACCTCTGTCACTTGATTCTTTTCCTGCCTTCTGACAAACTGCAAGTGTACTGGCCTCTAGGTCAGCTTTACTTTGAGGCAAAGTAAATAATGAGTGATAAGCAGCAACTGTCCAAGAACACCAGGTAATTGATTAAATTCCTGAAGAAAATACCTTAAAAGCCTGCAGTCATTGAGTGAGCATTCCTGGTAGCAGCTGTTCCCTCTTGAAGTGAGGGGTATTGCTGACCAGCTGAGGAGAATGTTCCTTGTTCCTTCAAAGCACTTCTGAGAGCCCTAGCTTTTCTTCCCTTGACTGTGTCGGTGTTAGCTTTCTGCTAGAAGTGAAACTTCTTGAATGATCTTAATTGTGACCATCTGGAGTGTTCTTTGCCCCTGGGGTGAACCAACATAATTTCCTTTTGATTTATTCATGGATTGTTCTTAGCCATCTTCAGTGCTCTGACAGCTTTATCCAAGCCACCAGAGTCCATGTAGCTCTTGCTCTCGAGTTGCAGAGAGGGTGTTGGTCAGAGGGAGCTCTCTTGTTATGGGACTGCTGCTTTCCCATGACTTCAAGTTCCAAGAGGTAAATCACCTTGCAGGAGCTGTGTCTGCCGTATCTACAGGGACTCAGAATTGTTCAGGTGGGGAAAACCCTCTAAAATCATCGAGTCCAATCATTTCCCCAGCACTGCCAACCCACCACTGAACCCTGTCCCCAAATGCCACATCTGCATGTCTATTTAAACCCCTCTGGTCCCTTGGGTGGCGATCCGAAGTGCTTCTTCACCTGTCCTACTCTAGGTGAGGGGAATATCGTGATCGGGCATCTGGGGAAGAGATAAACTCCCTGTGTAAGAGGCGGGCTGGGGGAGTCCCTTTGCTCGCAGCCCAGGCATGTCGCCGGCTCTGGACGGGTCCACCTAGGCTCCCCCCGTCCCTGTCCCCCCATACTCTTCCCCGAGGGTGCCTGGCAGCCGGGACCGCCTCTCCTTCACCAGGAAAGGGAAAGTGAAATTGGCGTGAGACGTCGTTGGAAGCGAAGCCTTTAAACACAGCCCCAGGCACCCTTCCCATGCTGCGGGCCCTGGTACTCCTGCCTGCCCCTGGCACTGGCTGGCGCGACTTGGGGCTCCTGAGGCAAGGCCAGGGCACCGCTCCCCCCTTGCAGCTAGGAGTCTCATCAGGCAGAAGTGCTGGGCAGAAGCGCTGTCAAATGCGGCGGCACAGCTGGATTTAAACCTTTTAAATGCTGGGAAAGCTGGAGTCTCCTTTCAGGGAACCCTGAGGCAACAGGGAACGGTCACCTCACCTTAAATAAATATAAATGTCTTCTCCCATTCAATTCAGTCCCTTACAATAGCAGAAAAAAAGAGGGGGCAGTGCTCGCCCATCTGCTGCCCCCGGCCCATGGCACGCTCCGCCCTCCCCCATGCTGTCATCCTTCTCAGCCACGGCGTCCCTTTGCAGCCCCAACTCCCCTTCCCCCCACACTCCATTGACAGACACTGCCCCGCTCTCTCCCGGCCCTCGCTCCCTCCCCATGCTTGGCAGCTGTGGAGCAACCCAGCCGTCCCCCTTGGTCATCTCCCAATCACACAGGGCAGCACCACCTCAGCAATGGCTGCAGTACCGTGCTCTGTCCACACGGCGGCGACACCGCATCAGCAATGGCTGCAGTACTGCACTCTGTCCACACGGTGGCGACACCGCCTCAGCAATGGCTGCAGTACCGCACTGTGTCCACATGGCGGCGACACCGCCTCAGCAATGGCTGCAGTACTGCACTGTGTCCACACGTCGGCGACACCGCATC
>PYHW01009579.1:142133-163097 GCA_013186435.1 Turdus rufiventris
AGAGAGTAGAAGCTTTTCTAAGAGAAACTGCCTATCAATGGGGCAGAAAGGGGAAATTCATGCCAAGTTTTTGGAGAAAACTTCAAAACTCACAGCAGTGAAGTTAAATAGTGTAAAAATACTGCCCATTTCACTCCTCTGTTAGAAATGACACAACACCAAAAAAAAACCTGTACCTGTTCCATTTTCAGACTGAAACAACAGTATATTCCTGGCTTCTAACGCAGCAGGGACAACTGCACTGAAGGGAAATGTTTGGATATTCATGTCTTCATTTAAAGAGAACCCAATTGCTTCATCAAAGCTATCACTGCCCTCAATCAGGACATCCACCATATCCAGGACATCTAACAAGTGAAGAAAAACATGTAAGCAGAAGATCCAGACTTACAGGAAAAACAACAGAGGTAGAATGCAACACTCCAGAAATATACAGCTTCTTTGTAATTTCTCAAAAAAAAAAAAAAATCAAAAAAGAATGAAAGATGAAAGCCACATTTGTCACACAATACAATATACAATGGTAAGTGCAACACAAAAATAACGGCTGAACCACTCTACTTTTGGAGGACCAAATCTCGATTCCCTCTCTAAACATTTTATCGACCAGGAAAGGGAGTGAGTCCCTGACATGGTTGAGATACCAAGAGCAAGCTGGGTAAAAGTGTGGAGTGTGTACAAGGTAGTAAAAAAAATATAAATGCTAGATGTGAAATTGTGTGTGCACATAGTTAATGAGCTGGGATCAAACTTCTAAAAAAAGAAATAATTCTTTACAGTCTATGAGTTCTAATAAATACAGCATAATTTTAAGTAATGATCAAAGGTGTGAGTGTATAGCTGTGCTTCGCAAATACTGTAATCCTGACTGCCCAGCCAGCACCTGGAATCTGGCTGCTTTAGCATGTGAGCTGAGCTAAATACTCATGTAAAAGAGCAACAGTGGAGTGTCCTGCTCTTAGTGAATCATAAAAATCACAAGATAACAGAATGTGCTGATTTGGAAGGGACACATCAAAGTTAAGCCCAACTTGTGTCTGTGTACAGGACGCCCCAACATTCCCACCACATACTGAAAGAGTTGTGCAAACTCCTTAAATTCTGTTGGGCTTGGCGCTGTAACCATATCCCTAAGAAGCCTGCAAGGGCCTGTAGCACCCTTTTTCTCTGGGTAGAAAATGTTTTCCTGATATCCAGCCTAATCTCTCCTGAGATCTTAACCACTCTCAGCTTCGTGCCATAGACGTAAAACAGTCCTGGCTTTTGTGTAAGGTTTGCACTAATTTGCTATGTCTTCTGTAAGTGCAACACCACAGATAAAAGTAAATAAATGTGCTGTGCTGTGTGTTCTAAAGACACTCTCCCGGAGCAGGGAGGTAAAACCAAATGACCCACTGTGGTTCCTTCCAGCCTGACTCATTCTATGGTTCTGTGATTCCTTGAAATGTTTTAATGTTTGCATAGGAATGTCATGACACATGACACACCTATTACATGTAAATTGTAATGGCTGGTTTAAAAAGAAATTCACCTCAGCAGCTTTTGTATGGTAGTCAGAATTCTAAACATTTAGTGCTGTCAGGTTCTTATTTTTAGTATTGTTTTATGTGTATTTAATTACTATTTCAAATTCTGAGGCCTCAGTGCTTAGGCAGCCTGCCTGTTTTGTGTATGAACAAGAACACTAGCAGCAGACTCTGAGCCTTTGCATCTGAGGAAAAAAGTATTTCTACTTCAAACAAAAAGATCAGGACTGTTTCAGTCAGAAAGTTCTCATATTCTAGCCTCATCCTGTAACTTGCATAGTAACTTTGCTTTGTAAATGAGAATTTCTAGTGCCTGTTGAAGGAGAAATACCTAAGAAACAGTAAAAATCTACAATTGAGAAGTGTCAAAGACAATTTACCTGGAAATTAGCCAAAAAATATGTTCCTATTGTACTGAGTTGTGGTAGTGTCATTCCTAGGGTGAGTATCTCCCATTCACATTACGTGTTCAATGTAAAAGAAATGAACATAAGGAAGCTGTGCTTAATAGGGTACTTAATACCATATTAGCACAAGGAAAAAATCGAAATTGATAATCATAACTGGTGAGAGTTATTTAAGAATGGAACAAGGGGAAAGAAGAAACCAAAGTGGAGGTATTGGCAAAAGAGTGCTGGAAAGGGTTGCGTATACCGTGCTGTCACTGCTGTACCTTGGACTGGAATGTTAGAGTTAAAAGTTAAGACAAAATTTAGAAACACTACGAAGAGAAAAACACAAAATGGGGGACCCTAAGACATACTCCCTGCTGCCAAGAAGATTAAACAATCCTCAGCTACCGGCAGCAACCTCATAGGCTTTGAGGGAGGCAGAGGGATGCAAATAGTCACGGGAGTCATCCTATTGCTAATTCTGATAAAAAGAAATAGTGCTGATGCTTGTTCTGAGTGTTACCGGACAATTAGGTATGGCGGATGGATGGTATCCGTCTTTGCCTTCCACACGTGTATCGATTCAGCCTGCTGTAATAAGCACAACTTAGAAACCTGCACTATCATGGGAAAAAGTTACTGGATAGCCACCAAACTGGGAAAAAGGAGGGTGGGCTCCATCGGCATACGAAAGTTGCCCAGTAGGAGAAGCGTACCTCTGCTTCACAAAAGAAGGTATGTGGGAATATTCGGATTGGGGTGGAGTGCAAGATCACTGCAAGGAGGAATTAATAAAGAATATAACTAAAGCATTTACAGGAACAAGGACAAACTATGAGACAAGTTTTAACTTGTACAGGAAATTAAAAACAAAAACTTGGCGAACAGGACTTAGCCACCTCAGGAAAGAATTTATTTGTGGAATTAATGAACAAAATTAGTGCTGAACTGAATTTAACTGTTAGATCTGTGGAGAAATGCAGATAACTGAATAATGGCCATGGGGGGGGGAAAGATTAGGCCCAGAGCAGTTATTACACTGGAATCAAATGGAAATATCGAGGTGGACTCAATAGTTATGAAGTAATAGAAGTATGTGTCACACATCAGAAAAATAACTTTACCCAATATGAGGGGCACATCCCCTGTAAGACTATCTTGATTACAAATACAAACAACCAGTCTTGGTGGCCCAAAGCTCAAAAAGGATATTGGGGAAAGTTAAGTAAGAGTAATTGTTTAAAGAACAATTTTATAGGACTATGTTGGTATAACAAGAATAGAGCCAACCCATATGAAGTAGTAAAGAGTGTAAACATCTATTGGCAACAAAACTAAGAGGGGTAAATGAATTAAATCTAGTGCAAGAAGTACTGACAAAATTTGAAGCCCAAACATGAACCAATAGGATAAAAAAAAGAGAATTGGGGAAATTGTGAAAATTGATAAAAGATTCCTGCTAATCATAAAAGTATTGAGGTTTGTATAAACCAAAATACTAAGGTCTGAAGTGGCACTTGACAGAGGAAAAATGTGATTAAATCATTCTGTTTTAAATCCCCCTGTTATGAATAGTATGTTACTAAATAATTTGTATCTACTACCAGTTTGTAAAATCAGACTTTCTGATAGTCTGATGGATTTTGCAAAATCAGACTTTCTGCCTTCGTATTATCAATGACTGCCTATCTACGAAGACCAGAACTTCCTGATTTCTGCCAGTTTTACCTCCCAAAGATGCTTATATATGGGACTGACTCTTAGAGACTTTCACATGGATGTTTATTTCGTCTACCACTGCTTGCCTGGCAAAATTATGACAGTAAAAAACCAAAAACTATTGATTACCACGAGGGACCACACTCTAAGAAGCTACAAACTGAGATTGGGTGGAGCGCGGAGTGGGCAGCGACCCCTCACGAGAGCTGCTTTGCTCTCTCTGTACAAAACAAAGCAATCTAAATTTTGCTACAAATTGAGATTTTTGTTTCTCATTTGTAACAACAGCTATGAAAATTACCGACAAAACAGAAACAGTAACTGAGTTTCAGTGTTTTTTTCAGTCGCAGACACTGTCTCTCTCTCTCTCTCTGCCCAGTACCCAGTGGTGGGTCTCACAGCAGGGTGAGCTATGTGGCAGAGCCCCGAGTCTTGCTGCAGGAATGTAAGTTTACCCGTGGAGGGGTTCACTGCTCCCTGAGTGGAAGGTGTCTATCGCTGTTCCTCGAATGCAAAGCTGTTCTCTGCGCTGACCCTCCGTGAAGGCGGTGCTCTGCTGTCGCCGCTCTGAGCTGATGGCTGCCTCTGAGTCGCTTTGTCAGAGACGAGACTCATCAAGAAATTTAACGAGGAGCAGATGGGTGTGAGCAGAAGCCTGAGGTAAGTCTTGTGACCGGGGAAGCAAATCGTGCATTTTGGGGGGTTGTTTGAAAACATCTGAGACGAGGCCAGAACGAATGAAACCTAAAGAAACTCGATTCTGGCCAGTACTCAGACGGGGCTTGAGATGCGCCCCCTTTACCGCTGGACGCATCAAGGCCTTTTATTCAGAGTAGTCCAGACACGAACTGCAGCAGTAATGCTGGAACTGGAGAAGCCAGAGCTGTGGCTGTTGCTAGGGGATAACTCTCCGTACAGCACGGGGACCGAGCACCGGACCGGCACGACGTGAAGCAGCGGGCGAAAAGTTTAATGTGGGGTTGGGTGGAGGGGTGAGCCCGAGCGCCTCCTACTCCGGAGGGCGGCCAGCACATCCCTCTGTGATGGGTAAGCCAGATCCGAGCAGCGTCTAAGCTGGTAGAACTGAAATTAAGATTTTTTTTGCATTTTTTCCCCCTGGGTGCAGCTTTTTTTTCCTGCTTCTAGCAGGTTTTGTGAAGGAATGCTACGCAGTCTTGTACACGTGAAGTTATTTTCTGGTTTTCTCAGCCTGACGAGAGTAAAATTGACAATTTTGTTGAAATCCACTGGAAGATAGCGCCAAGAAAAGGGTTAATCAGCAGCTTCTTTTATTTCCAGCAGTCGGTGGCTCCAGCCGGCTCTTGCTGCATTCCCTGTGCCCGCACAGCCCGCAGAGGCGAACCCTCTCTCCTCGCCCTAGGCTGAGGTGTTGGTGCTTAGCAGATTCTATCAGGGCATCGCGGCAGGCGGGTGCAGTCCCGCCGAGAGGATGGCGGGGAGAGCTGTACCTTTACCTAAAAAGAGATGTGCATCGCTCCACTGCAATCCTCCCTGGTAGCTTCAGAGTAGCAAACCTCAGCGCAGAGCCCGGGGCTTGGTGCATGAGAGCAGAGTTCTGCGCACTGCACAACCAGTCGCATCAACTTTGTAAAGGACTCGCTTTTTAATTTTATTGTTATTCCTGAACTTTGTAAGAGAGAAGAGGCTTTCTATCCGTCTAAACCATGAGTGGCTGTTCAAAGAGATGCAAGCATGGGATTGTCAAATTTGCCCAGACTATTTTTAAACTCATCACGGGCACTCTCAGCAAAGGTAAGGGAAAGATTTTAGTTCATACCGTTCCTCAGTTCTCTTATGTTTGCAGGGTGAATTTGGGAGGCTTGAGAGAGGTTTCTGATAGGGTTTATTATTTGTGTCTTCAGAGATGTTCTAGTTTATTGCTAAGAATTGACTGCTGTGGAAGAAGTTGATGTGTGCAGTGAAGATAGGAGTTGTGCTGGAAAGCTTTATGTAATTGTTTCTATCTTGTGTAGTTTGTAATCTGTGTTTAGCAATCTGCCCTGGGCGGCAACTGTAGTGAGTTATTTCAATGTGTTCAGAGATGTGTTGATGAAAGCAATTGATGTGCAGCCTAAAAAATTTAAAGACTTCCTGATTTGTCAGTAACAGGTATTTCTCTGTGTCATTTTATGCTTTACTGTCTCTGCTAATTTGAAACATGTGTGTACCTTGCTTCAAAATCTAGGTCATTGCTTGCTGCATACATTGGAAATAACTTTTGCTTACCTAAAATTTGCTTGTCACTTACACCTTTTGTGTTTTCCCATGTGAAAAGGAAAGAATGCCAAACTTATTTATGTTGTCCTCTTTACTAAAATCAAACAACAAACAAAATAAACTCTCTCTTCTTCTTTGTAGTCTAGTAGTTCCTCTGTTGGTGCCCTCAGGTAAGTTATGTGATTTTTATTGGCCATTCCACTCATGACATTTCTCAGCAGCTAATTATGTGAGTATTGGTGATCTCTGTGGACACTCTTGACAATTTAAATAATACTATACTTGAATGCTGCTTGCCTGTTGAAATGTGGTCAGATTAAGTGAGGATCAGACTTCTCCAAGTTTAGTGTCTTTGGTTGGAGGTAGAGGTGGTTTTGAGAATTGATAATAGGATTTGAACTAAATTATTAGCAGAGGTATTTATAGAGTCTGTTATGATGCAATTTTTAAAAATACAAAGTCAAGGTATTTTCTCAAAGAGAAGAAAAATAAACACATTTTTCATATAAGTTTAAAATTCTTGGAGGTATGTGGCTGTGTTGGCTGTCTGGAGTGCATATGTGTGCTCTAGTATGAATTTTAATGTTTAAGTTTTAATGTTCTTCGGATAAACTGAAGCAGGCTTAGGTAGCTTTAAAAAAACCTGACAAATGTAAAAGTGCCAAGAACAGTGAAGAGCAGTTTACTTTTCCAGAAACTGGGGACGTTTCTTCAATCTGTCTCTGTCGAAAAGAAATGTAGTTCTTAGACAGCTTTCTCATATTAACATTACTGGCTTGCAAAAGAAATCTGCACCAGAAAAATGTCTGCTTCACATTAAGAATACCTGACAGGTTGGTTTCCTTTAAAATCAAGATTGGTTTAAAATTGCATCTGTGTGCGCTTAATTCTTCTTCCACTTTCCTCTGTATCATCCACATCTTGCCACTAGCAGAGGAAAGAATATAGAATCATGAAAGTATGTCATACAGAAGAACTGCAGGTTTTGGTTATAATTCATGGTTAATGCCAAGATGCCCTTCTTACTATTAAAAAAAAATGAGAAAAACAAATTACTTGTCTCACTCAGAAGACAACGTAGTGGTGATGTCTGCAAGACCTTGCTTTCTACAGCATGTCAGTATGGTGAATTTGGTGTACTTTATTTGGGCATTTGCTCATGAAATAATGGTATACAGGGTATATGCTATTGTGGTCACAAGTGATCCATGGTGAGTTTTGTGCCATCTGTTGGAGCTCCACTGAAGGCAAGAGGTAACTTGTGTTCTGGCCACGTTTCCGCATGTGTACATCTACAGCAGTTCATCAAATGCAGTGCTTTCAAGCAGCCCTTGTGTTTCATGATGTAATAAATACAATAATAAAATGAGACTGCAACAGTTGTCTTTGCTTTGGCGATGAGATAGATGAAAATTTAATCTGACAACAGACTAGCACTGTATGAAGAGCTAGAAATTAAAGCATAAAATGTCCAAAACCTGTTTCTCCTGTCCCCTGCTGCCTTCAGAAATGTGCCAGCATTGCACTATCATAGCGATTGCAGCCAATACAATGGTGTTGTACACTTTTACCCACCTGTTTTCCATGCTGGTGTCCTGTTTCAAGCTGTTTGGATGTGATTAGAGTGTCTTCCTAGGTTTCAAAGAATTTAAAACTCTGATAAATTTCCTTTTTTTCCCATTCAGTGTGTTTTGAACAGAGAGAACCTGATTCAGGAAGGAATAAATCACATGAATTAGTTTGTTTCACAGACATCAAAGATCTGCTATACTTAGCATAAATGTTTCCACAGTGTTACCTATGAAAATCATAACTAGAAAGATAGCGATTAGAAAAAAATATCACCTGTGTTTTTCATTCCACTTCTGCCTCATTTCTTTCATACTGTTTAATGTGAGATTTTACTTTTACTCTAAATATCTTTTACAGGGAAAAGCCTCTATTAGGCACAAGTTTCACTCTCTTCTTATACTTGAGCCATTCTGCGGGGTAATTGCAGTTGGAGGTACTCCACAGTTCAATTGGCATGTACTCCTGAGCTGCGATCTATGGCTTCTGCTTGTTTTAATAATAGCAATGGTCATTTAGAATAGTAAAATGAAATTGATTGCATCTGTGAAGTCCTTCCTTTTGCAGTAAGGTGTGAGGAGTCTGCAGCCTCTCCCTGCAGTGGGCTGTAAGGGAAGAGGCATACCTGATACCACTGTGCAGCCTCTAGCCTGGTTGGTGTGTCCTGATTTATGTCTGCAACAAGTCTGTGAGGCTGTAAGCCAAGAATTTCATAGCTGGTACTTCTGAAAGCTGGACTAGCAAATTTTGCCAGTTCTCTTCTTAGTATTTTCTTATTTGGAAAGTCTTAGTACCAAAGCAGAGGTTTTTGCATCTGTGCGATAGAAAGCTTTGCGTAGTGCCTGGAGAAGTGTGCCCTGTTGCAGCTGGTGTGAGCAGGATAACTTCCTTGTTTTCCTTGGCTGGCATGGATGTTCAGTGCCTTCGGAGAAGATTGTAGAAGAGGCTTCTGGAAATATTACCAGATGTGATGGACAGTGGATGAGCAGAGCATCTTCACCAAAGTTGCCTTTGTGAAGATTTTGTGGAAAGTTAAGGTGGTCTTTCACATTACTCCCGTGTGTGAAATGGTGGTATGTTCTCCATGGCCTGGAAGTAAGTAGGACTGGCAAGAATGAGTTTGTAGAGGGTTTCCTATTAAACAGAATGATTAAACAAGAAGCTTGTAAGTGTGAAGATATTGCTAATACCATTAGAAACCTAGTAGGAAGGGCCTGGGTGGGTCACTAAAAATGAAGCTGCAATGAGACCTCTTGGATTTCTATTAATGTGTTCTAATTAGTAACACAAGGAAAGCAAAGTTATTTTAGGAATCAACACCTTCAAAATATGCCTTTGCAAACCCAGATAAGTTTCTGCAAATTAACTACCCTTTCACCTTTGTTCCAGAACTTCCACTCTTTTAGTTGTGCTCTAAAGATTCTTGCCAAAAGCACTAATTTCTGATTTTTTGCTTCTCCCAATTCTGTTCCACAGTGTAATTCATCTGGAACTGGTAATTTGTCTGCTTTTCATAGTTTTAATTGCCTAATTATCTGTTCCTCTGCAGTGATAAAGTCTTCAAACATCTTGCTCTCCCCCCAGCCTCTCCCAGCATGAAAAAAAATATTTTGAGTGTTTTACAGCTGTGTGGTCTGTTTAGATGCTTTGTGAATTTAAATCACAGCTAGTCTTCTAAGATGTTATGTGAGATGATAAGGAAAGCACATGGTCCCTCTTAGTCATACTCAGGCTCTGTCTCCTCTTAGGGGAAGTTAATCTTGTGCCTTTGGAGCATATTAGCACTGCTTTAGGTTTGTCCTCATGATTCTAGCCTCTAAAAATGCAGGGGTAGGGTAAATGTTTCTAGATGCCCTACAGACTCAGGAAGATTCATTACAATGGTTAAAATCATGCCAGAGGGCCTGCATGTGTAACATATCAAAAGATATTCGGATTCTCCTGCAGCAACATAGCCCTTCTTCACTCCTTGAATTAGGGCTACTGCCTTCAAGTTGAGGGAAGCTCTAGTTCAGAATGATGCACCAATTCTCTCTATTCCACTTTTCTCAGTGCTTGAAAGATAAGGAAATATAATAAGGAAAGTGGCTACAGAATCCATAATAATGTGATTTATAGAGTGGAGTTAGAGCTTGTCAGTGTTTACCAGACGGCCCTGAAAGGTGAGAGTTTCTGTTAGAGAAGGGGTGGGGGGGCTGTTGCTCTGAGGGGCAGAATAACTGCTCACTTAGAGAAGAGTCTGGACCTACTGAAGTTTCACCATTTCAATACCTGATCTTAACTTTAGCCTGTGAAACTCTTCTGTTTCATTGCACAATGGGGACTTTTGCATGGTGTGACTGTAATTTTTGTTTTGCTCTTTAAAGATGCCAGCTTATGTAGTTACATTTTCTCCATAATGATCAGCCTCTGAGCCACTAAGCAAAGTACCACTCTGTTTGGCATGTTAAACGTTTGCATGCCTATGAAAAATGAACTGCAAATTAAAACTATCTCCTCTGCAAAGGCCATGCTGCTTGAGGAATCTGAATATATGTACATGCACTGCATTTTTGTCATCAAGAGCAAGATGAGTTATAAGAACTAAGAGTGAGAGGGAAGTGATAATGCTCAAGTTTCCCTTTTAAAACTCTACAAACCTCGGCCTCTAAACTAATGTCTATGCAAGCATACACCTGGATGTGGCTGCTGGAAATTTATTAGAAACTTAATTATTTGCAATGGTGTAGCCCTGAAACACAAGTATATAAGGTTACTTAGAAAACCAAGGAGCTGTTTCCAAATGGGCTGATTCACGTAGGTCTGATTATTCATGCCCTTGTTGATTTTTCTCTCAAGGTTTGGTAGTTGCCTCTGAGGCCGGAATCTCTCAATTCTCAAGAGCACCATATGATTGAGCAATAGTTGTCTGACAGTGTTTAAGAAATGCAGATTGTTAAAGCAGTAGTTTGTTCAGAGTAGTTCTTATTTCTCGAGCAGAGGACCAGTAGGATGCAGTGTATCTGAGAGTTTTACAGGATGTAATACCAGAAAATTGTATTTTGGGTGATGAGTTTGTTGTAACTTTTCTTGCCAGGCATAATTAATATCAAGTGTTTGCTTAGAAAGTAAAGTTGGAGGGTAGGTTTTCTTACGTCACATATTGGCTCTTTACCAATGCTTTATGGTATTGCATAATATTTTGTTTCAATTATTTTTTCTATAAATGCCTATCAGAGGATGTGTTACACTAAAATTGCGGAAATATGTTGTTACCAATGGCACTGTATTAATGCAAAGAAAAGATTAGAAATGAAAGTGGAATAAAATAATGCGGAAAGAGAAATGATGAATAATGACAGGCATCAAGGTTTGCTTCAGTGAAAAGTGCATTGTTATTGGTTGATTAGCTTCATCATACATAGAGCAGGTACTATAGCTCTTGATCTTCTCTTTTGAAGGAGAGCAAGGGAAGTGATGGGAGTTACAAGCTGAAATAATGCTAGTCACATGGCAGGAGACTGCATGACATGGTTCCGATGTACATGGTTGTCTTCTCTTCCTAAAAGTAAATTTTTGGCAGAGGGTTTCACTGGTGACTTGCTAGTGCTATATCCAGAAGTGAATTGAAGTGAGGTAAGTCTTGTTAAGCTACTAAGATGGGGTTAAAAGCTATTAAAGTGTAAGCTATTATTTTTTCCATTAATTCAGTGCAATGAGATTTTTCTAAATTGAATTTGAATTCAATAACACTTTGTTCCAGTCAGATTTGTTGACTGCTATTTCCTTATGTCTCTCATTAATCAAGAATAAAAGATCAGGGGCAAAACTGAACTATATTGGCTGTATATTAAAGTGTAAATTTCTACTAGTTCCCCAAAGAGTAGTCATGTGAAATGCAAACTTCTGTCATTGTGTATACCTTTTGTTCACATGTTCTTTTTGCATGTAGTTGAATGGCATTGCAGATATTTTCCCTTGCAACTTACAGCCTGAATGCCTCTCTGAAATGATTGTGCAGTGGGGAAGTCACTGAAGTGAGAAAATACAGAGAAGAAGAAATTAGTGCTAAATCTAATTCTGCAGAAGGGATAAATTGGAGCAGAAAGAAGAAAATAAGATAGCTCTCATCCTGTGTGTCTAGGGAAGGCATAATTCCTGTTTATTTCTGCCAAAGCTGCATATAAAGAGAAAAATAAAAAAACCCCACTTATTTAATGATTAAAAAGAAATAGTGAATAGGGGCTATGCTCTTTTATCCCTGATGAAAATTCAGCATTAGTTCTGCTTAATATTTTCAAGCACATCCATCGTTTTAATGGAACTAGAAAGCAAATTGATATTACTTAAACAAAACGTGTCATAGAGCCCACTTGTAACTTCTGCCAAAGATGATCTATTTTCATATTATTTGGAGTTGCATAATGACATGTGCAGAGAGGCTGGAGAGGTGGATGTCTGGGGATTGTAGTCTGTGTAAATATGTTATTGCAGTGAAGGATTGCTACTGGCAGTGATCAAACACAAAATGCTCAATTTAGTACTACAGATACAGATAAGGGGGTCACAGGTTTCAGTCTTAGTTGCATATTTGCTGGATCTTGAGACTCTTGGAGCAGTCAGCAGAGTAGTCCTGCCTCATCTGTTCAAGAAGCTGTTATTAATTTATTTTTCATTATGAAACATAAAAGATTGCTAAACATCAAGTTTTGGTTTTTAGCTTTTAAATTTTATTTTGCCGAAGTGCAGTGGATGCAAATCCCTTTAATCACTTTGAAATATATGCTTTATTTTGATATTTCTTCAAATTCTTCCTGGTTGTTTTCTTCAAATGTCCATATTTTTACTGATCACAAACATATCAAGGGTAATAAATTGCTCTTCATCATTATATCACTCAGGAAGTGAACTTGATATTACAGTGCAAGAGATAATACTAAATGTGGGTAAAGTTAAAGAGCTTACCTATAAACCAAACTTTATCATCTTTTTCCACAACTGCATGATTTTAGGAGGGACTGAGAGAGGTTGGCTGTTAGGTGATAGTATTTGTAAATGACGAGGCTCCCTGTCTTATGTGAAAGACAGGACACCAGTAATAGGAAAAGAATAATGGACAGGACACCAGTAACAGGAAGAGAATAATGGCCTTTGCAAATGACATTTAGGCAGGATTGAGAAGCTGATATGTAATTTTCTGGGAAGATAATATTAAGAAAGCTGGCTGATGTTTGTGGGAGTGATCCTCCATTTATGGTAAGATAAGCACTCTATGAGACTGATACAGATGAAAGAGTGGAAATACGTTAGGTAAGGGCAGAAAGGAGCAGGTGCACACAGGAATGATTTCAATTGGCAAAGGGATTGAAGAGATGACAATAAAAGATAATGAAAATACACTGGAAATAAAGACAACAGCCAAGGCCCATGAGTTCTGAGCAGCTCAAGGCTAATTCTTCCTTTAGTCTTTAAAAAACAGTTTATGTGACCTGTTGCCACACACAACTGTTGTAGGGAAAAAGCAGCAAAGCATGCTATATCTGTAATATGGTGTGAGAAAAACCAAATTTCTAGGCCAACCAGCCTAACTTCCCAGAACAGTTTATTAATAGAATAGATTAGGGGGAAACACCCAAATATTAGACAGATGAGCCAACTTTGAAATTACTTCCTTTACACGGTTCCCTGTGCACCTAAACAACATTATACCCCTCCCCAACTAGTTAGTTTGTTTTGACAATAATCAGATGTGAAAAAACCCACAACAAACCAAACAAAAGATGTGCTTTCATTAGCAGAACCTTGAGTAGAGATATTGAAAATAGAAAATGTGCCATTGTTTTATGAGATTTGTTTTGAAATCAAGGTATCTGACATTTTACAATCAAAGGAAGGAAGTTATTGAAATAACTGCTAAAAGCCCACTAATAAATGTACTTACTCATGCTAGCCAGATCTACCACCAGCTTAGCCTGATGTTATACTGCTCTGGTTAGATGTTTGTAGCTGGGGACCTCAAGTTGTTTTACAGTTGCTGAGGTAAATGGACTGAAACTGGGATAAGGATCATAACAGCTCTGTACAACTTTACAGCATAAATGTTAATATTTACTGTCATACAAAACTTAGTTCTGTTCAGTTAGGAAGGTTAGAGGTTGCTTTTCCTTCTCTTGGTGATATCTGAGCTCTTACAGCTATTAAAAGTGCTTTTATCTGATTAGTTTACTAGTGGTACATTCACTCTGATATTTTTCTATACTTTTACTAATCTTTGCTTGTCTCCAGCTTGTCAGGTGTGGAGCATCTGGTGAGGCATCTTGTGATTTCATGGTTCTGGTTTGTGGTGGTTCTGGTTTTGGTTTTTTGGGAGTTTCTTGTGTTTGCTTGTGTTGGTAGGAGTGCTTTATTTTGTTTTCTTGTTACATGTTGGGCTATTTTTGGTTTTGTGATATTGTGATTTTTTTCCCCCTAAACTGTGTTGCTTCCATCAAAATAAATCTATTGCTTTTACTCTGTGGCAAATTTGCCTCTTAAAAGTATTGTGATACAGTTCTCCTGGGTAGAACTTGGAAAGCAGCCTTTCTGAGTGTGCTGTCATAGCTGCCCAGATGGGCACCAGTCTGCTTTGTGTCTCCAGCTGCTTGAAAACACAAAGCACTCATAGACTGATAAATGCTATTGGTCTCCTGTACAAGAACTGTTTCTCTCAGCTACAGTGAGACACATGGTAATGGTCTCATGGAAATAATTTTGTGTCTTTTAGTCACTGAGCTCTTGAATGATGAATAAAGCCTATGTTAATTTTTAGAAGTTGTACCTTCATTTTACGCAGTCAGGCAAATTCTTAATTTCTACTCTCATATCTCTGGCTAGTGCAATCAAATGTTCATGTCTGGTTTTGACATGGAACTGGTTTAAGTTGAAAAGATGGGGGAAAACAGAATTACATGTTAGTTGTTGATTCTTCTCTGTAACTTCTACAATTGGAAACTGTTTTCTAATCTTAATAGGCTTAAGTATACTGCTGTACAGTGCTGCGATTTGAGGTCATGCAGTATTTTCACCGAGTCTTTAAATTTAATTCTTTTTTTTACACTGCCTTCCTGTAAAGTCTTGATAGCTGCATAGAATACTTCTCTCAACACCATCGGAGAGACTTTAAATGTCACTGAATGGGTGATTTGCTACATTTCCACATAGATAAATTCTGTGTAACCATGGATGTAAGAATGTTAATTTTCAGAATATAAAGTGATGGAACACGCATGTTGCTAATTTTGTTCCAAGGGAGCTACTGCAGGTTTTTATTCATAACTGTTAAAAATTCCTGCTTTCCAGTGAAGAACCATCTGGGCATCAGACTCCTTGTAATGTTCTGTTCATTCAACTTTTTGAAGAAGATGTGAGACTACAGGAGCTCCTCATTTATTAATAGTTTGGGGGGTTTTTTTGGGTGGCTGGTGACACGAGAACTTAATTTATAGGTTTCCCATGCTGACAAACAGATGTTTTCATAATGCAAACTGAATATGGACTCTTCTGTGTAGCATACCCAGCCTGTAGCCTGCCAGCAGCTGTGGCTTGCTCAAGGGACAGGTTGTGGCTGTGCCAGCCTTCCCAGTGGCCTGCTGAATTATTTCACAGCCTGTGACCTGAAATAGAATCAGAGGATAGTGCTATGGCCTATTCAGATGTCTGTTATATGACAAAACATATATATTTTATGACTGACCTTGCCTGAAAGATTGCCGTTTTCTTTTCCTTGAAAAAGCAACAAAACAACCACCTTAAAAACTTTGCTTTAAACTCACCTAAACTGTCCATTCTCAAGCTGCTCATCTACAAATACCAAGAATAGGAATTTTTTTTTGTTTAGTTTGTGGGTTTTATTGTCTTTTTAAAGGCTGTTTTAGCTGTTATTTGCATTTCAGACTCCTTTTTGACAGACTTGTGCAGTATTTTTTCATTCATAAAAGGACACATTTGTGATTGGAGTACATAGGTAAGGGTGTTACGTGACCTTTATGGTAAAGGCTCTACTTCTTGTATTTCTCTTGAAGATTTCCAGGTCCTCTGTAGTGTTCGTGTGCTTTTTAGTCCAAGCAAAATACTTTGATGCTCTGGAAAGCAGCTATAGGGCACAGTGTTGTGAGAGAATGTTTGGGGGAAAAGCCCACCAATAAAACAGCTTTGTCATACTGATGTTTTATGTTTTCTGACATAAAATGCATTTTTAGCTATTCTTCACTACTCTCTGAAGTATTTAGGATTTTTTAATATCTTTAAGCAAACACGATAATCATAATTTTGGAGCACTATAGTGGTTTGGCTTTTTCAACAGTCTGTAATTCAGGTATGTTGCTAACATTCTTTATGTCTATTTGTATTAATATCTACTGGTTAGGCATCTGGTTTCTTATCCTCTCATATTAAGCCTCACTTATGAGACTAATAGTGTCATATTATCCCTGCAGTTTATGGGTTCCCTTGCCTTAAATCTTGTTCTCAACTTTGGCTCACTAATTCAGTGTAATCTGCCTTCTTTTTGCAATTTTTCTTTAGTTTTAATTATATATGTTATGTATTTAAGTATACTAGTGCATATTTAAATGCTCTGGAAAAGCAACTGATGCTTTGTCTATTAAAATGAGCAGTTTTGTGCTTTTCTGAAAGCATTTTATCATGTGTCTTCCTGGAGGTAGATATGCCAAAGACTGGGATTTAACCACATGCATTCAATTCCTCCCTGCCCTGTGGTCAAAATGAGGTGTCACTCAACAGCCCTGACCTGAAGCTGCAACAGAGTTGGGAAGTCAGCTGTGAGTCAGTTAAACAGTTGAGGCTTCTGCTGAAGTCAGCAGTAACGGCACAGCTGACATTGTTATTTCTCCTTGCTGTGTTGTAAAAGGGACAGCTTTTCCTGAGCTGGTGCTTGGAATACTGCAGGCTGAGCCACAGCACTGAGCAGCTTACGTAAGCAGCTGACATCTGAGCCAAAATTTCACTTCACTTTTTTCATCTCCTCCAGTGACAGACCCAATCTTCTAATACACTCTGCTACACTGAGACCAAAGTGTAGAAGTCCTGTGCATAAAGTACAGTCAACAGGGCATTCCTGAAAGGAATGTATTCCTTCAGAAAATGCAGAGCTGACCCTGGGGTGGCCATTTTGGGAGGAATAAAGCTACATCACATAATAGATTGGTTCCTAAGCTTGTGCTGAGCATTTACGTGGCAGATACTGGCAGTGTATTCTGGCAAAGGCTCCTGAGTGTGGCATGTTAAAATGCTGGAGTAGAAACTGCCAGGAACGTTGCAGAGGATGTACTTTCCTCCTTTTGGACATAGTTCTCCTATATTAATTTTTGGGAGTTAGCTTTTTTTAACATTTTTTAAATTTTTATTTTTTTCTTTTTTTCCTTTTTATTTTAGCAGCCACTTCCTTTAATTTGCTGATCATAGGGAAAAACAAACTGACATTGTTTTGTTAGTAATGTTGGAGAATGAATGTACTGGGTTAATATTTCAGCCTTTTTACAATAAAAAATACAGAAATGTATTACATTAATGAGAATAAATAAACTGTAATGTAATTAATTTTAATTTGTACCTAAGCCCTGAAACTTCCCTGTGAATAGTAGCTCCTAGTGGATCATCAATTGTCTAATGTGTACAGAAGCTCATACTAGTTTTGTCCCAGATGACAGTCAAATAGAGTATGCAGGAACTATTTTATGTTCCACCTCTGTCCAAGGGCAATTTGAAATTTGGCTGAGAGAAAAAGTAATTTTCCGAGAACAGAGGAAGTCTCTACACATGCATTCTTAGAAGTCTGAGCTATGGAAACAAATATATCTCTTTTGTGAAATATTTTGGTGCTAGGTATGTAAACTTCTGTGGTTACTTTGTCTTGCTGTATTTATTAAGACATCATAAAGATATATTTTACTTGTTGGGTTTAAGAATGGTGTTCCTCAATTTACTGTTTCGGCAGAATCACTCCAAACCATGAATTGCTTGCTCGTTCCCCTCTCCTCTTCCCCAACTTTGATGGTCTGAAGAGGAGAACTGGAAACACAAAAGGCAAAGATCATGGGTTGAGATAAGGAAAATTTACTGCAAACAGCAATGAAAAGACAGCATCTGGTTACAGCAACAATACTAATAAAAGAGTGCACAAGAAACAGTTTGCACCTGAGTTCTCACCCAGACAATATTTGACCATTCCCTCTGCAGTGCTACCTGGGCTGGCAGGCAGCCCTTTCCTGGAAAATGAGTTGAGGTGCTACAGAATAACTTCAAGGTCCTGGCTACTGCAGAAATTATCCCTTTCTCGGCTAGAGCCAGGACACCACATTCTTTATATCATAACTTCCTTTCTGTATCAGTTTTATAATCTATGCAAATGGCAGCCAGACAGTCTTCCTTGAGTGGCACACTTGTCTCAAATAAGGCAAGGCTCAGATTTGAGTTAAATAGAGAAACATACTTTTAGAATAGGCCATTACCATTTACTATTACCTTATCCTGTAGTTTATGCACGTATTTCTTTATAGGCAATTGGTGTCAGATGATTAGAGTGCAAAATTTTTAAAGTCTGTGGATGTGTATTTTTGTGTTGAGGGTCTTTCTCCCTTCCTTTTCCCGAAAGCAGAGATGTCCATGATAAAAAATATACCTTTTTGCACCATATCAAAGATGCTTTTCTCAACAGATGAGTATGCCATGAGTACCTACTGTATTGGTGTATAAAGGGTGTCTGCCAGTGAGGATGTGTATGGATATGGCACCAACTGATCTCAACCAGACAGAAAACTAGCACCCTATCTAAAACGAGGAAGAAAAGTTTAGTAGTAAATGTGAATTGAGTTTTGTAAAGCAGCTGTACCTCCTAAAGCTCATGGAAACAATGGAGAGTAAGTCTGTGTGCTAATGAGGTGTTTTCAGGCACTCCTAGGAATCAGTTTTACATTTTGTTCTTGTGTAATGGATTGGCATCTGTAGTGGTTGCTCTTCAATTCTTTTGAATGCATGCCCTTGAATTGACACCTGGCATATTAATAGTCACAAAATGCCAATAAGACAGACAGAACAAATACATCTTAATATCTTCCAACAATTGCAATAGTCTATGCTAGATATGTATTTTTTACTGCCAAGCAGAAAGAACAGAAACATACTGACTAATTTTTACCAGAACGATAATCAGACATCCACCAGTAAACATGAGTGTAGGCCAGAGGAAAGCAAAGTAGAGGCCTTTTGAGGGATAAAGTCTGCTTAAAATGACGTTGGTCTGTGTTCCTCCTGGGTCATAGTAACATGGGAAAGTCTGATATTTTTTGAAATTGCTTGCAATTGTTTCTATCCGTGCTGTAACTTCTTTAGAGTTCTCCAACTTGTCTGGGACGTATGAGCACTGAAAAAAGAAATCAAGGTGATTCGTTATAACAAATACTACGAAGTTTTTAGTTAAGTCTGATTGAGTGAAAAAATCATGCTAGTACTGATAAAATCTTCTGTGGCTTGGCTTCCCCGGGGATTGTCTTGGTTTCATTGTCCATTTGCCATACCACACCTCCCTGTTTCCATCAGCACGTCTATGCCTCCAGTCTGCAGATTTACAGATTAGACGTATGTTGTTGGAAACCCATAATATACACGCTCAGAAAAACCCTGCAGTCTTTGACACTGTCACTTCATTATTATAGTGCCAAGCTCCAGCTCCTAACAGAGCTTCTAGGTATTGCTACAGCAGGAAAGTGTTTGTTGTGCAGAAATTCACACTGGCTTGTCAGTGTGCACAAGAATGAAGTTGTTTCATTGCACTCCTCTGGTTGTAAATAGTAGAAAAATACAACGAGCATGTTGGAGGCTTCCTACTTGTCCTTGTAAAGCAGAAATATTTTGACCTGTCACAGTAATGGAGAATCTTTTAGTTTTCAGTGGAAATAGACTTTGAAGCAGTAATACTTTTGTTGTTGTTGTTCATAAACACTTTTTTTCCTGCAGTATTATTTTACGTATATAATAATGCTTGAATGTACTAAGCTGGAACCTGGCCAAGGCAAAAGCAGGGATAGTTCCTGACTTGAAAATTTTACTTGCATTAATGCAATTAGGTAGGACATCAAGAAGTTGCCTCTTTTTTGCAGTGAACAAGACTCTTGTTTCCATCTATGATTGGTAATTTCTGTTTGCTCCTTCTTTGCATTTCCCTGAGCCAGTCATTATAAAGATAGGCATTAGCTAGAAAAAAATCTTTTCAGCTGAAGTGTCCTAGGCTATTAGGTTTGCACTGTGGGAAGTTGTAACCTACAGAAATGCTTTGCACTTGGAATCTGAGTGTGTTTGTTCTGGATTCTGAAAGTACTTCAGTCTTGGGCATCCAAGAGCTGAAGAATTTTTACTGATTTGTTTCTTCTTTCTGTCTAAAGTGTGTGTCGTGTTGCCATTTTCCCCTTTATTCCCTGCTTCATAATATACACGTGAAAAACAAGTAAAATTGGGATTTGTGCTCTTACTTTGGATAGTTTTAAACTTGATGTCTCTCGTGCTAATTCAATAAGGAACTGAGCAAACCACAGCTTATAAACCATTTATTATAATGGGTCTTCAACGGGGAGACTTACATATTTTAAAATGTCCTTAAGTGTTGTATATTTGTGTTGGTGTAATTCCTTAGAAAGTGTTAGCTTAATATTTAATGTAATGTTTAAAATAAAATGCAAAACTGTGTAATTTCTGGAATGTTTTAAAAGTGCCGTGATCTAAACCCAGACATTAACATGTAAAAGATGAGTAACTCCTGCTGTCACTGTGCAGCTTGGTTTAAAAGCTATCAGCCCCTCTCCTCAGCAGTGTTAGGTAATATCAGAGAATGAATATGCAATCTGTGTTGCAAGTACCTTAGGATTTTTTTCCAGTGTATCTTCAGTCTGGTAGAGCATAACCTCCTGTCCTGAAGCTGTCAGATTAACCCACACCTGTAGACAGGGATAAGGAAAGACTTCCTCATCCTCTGATCCTTCACTGTTTGGGCAGAAAACTTTGTCCTTGATGTTGGCTTTGAGTACCTTGCACACAGTTTCTGTTGTCCAAACACTACAAAAACAAAAACAAAAGCTCATCAGAAGCATCTGTTGGGAGTTGTACGTGAAAATGCATCTGTGTGTGGTGGCTTGGCCGGAGTTCATAGCTGCTCCATCCTGCTTGGATGAACTGTGCCCACCCTAAAACTGTGGCTGCACCTGGAGAAGGGCTGCCATAGTGAGTAAGCTTGGGAAAGCATTTTTGTTGTTTTTGCTGGTTTTGCTATAGTTTTTATGTATTCTGTGGTTTTCAGTTAGATTGTGACCTTCCCCTCTGTTACTGGCTTCATGTTATTAAAGAAAGAAAAATAGCTATGGAATTTAAAGTTTGGTAGTAAATACCTGGAATGCAGTATACTTCATGTCTTAGAAATACTTTGACTGATTTCATTCAATAAGCCTCAGAATTCAGATCATTATCCATGTTTTTCCCCTTTTCTCTTTTTTTTT
>PYHW01009579.1:163129-184934 GCA_013186435.1 Turdus rufiventris
TTTTAATTGCATGGGCCTCTTGCATAAATAAGTAGTGGGATTTTGCCTGGGAAAAGTTAATTTCTGCCATTGTTTATGTTTTTCTTAAGAGTTACATTTCTGTTATTGATAACACATTACATTTTTCTCACAGTAATACACTTTGGTGGCAAAGAAAGTCAAAAAACAGCCTTACTCCAGTTCTTATGAAACTACTCTTGATACATGTATCCTTTTGTAATGTACTCTGGAGCTAGGAAAATAAATATGCGAATTGCTCTGTTTTAAAGAGAATGTATTTCGAATAGTTTTGAGATTAAAGGTGCTCTAGCAAGAAAAATGAGGTGGATGTCCTTGCTTTCTCTGTCATAATCTTGAAATATGAACAAACGAGCTGAACTCTTTGTCTTGTTACTTTGATATTTTGCAAATTGATTTTGTGTGTGTAGGCAGAACTTGCAAAATCAGATAAAAGGGTGGGCATTAGTAACTCATTCAGCATTCATTATGTTCTGTAATATTTGGTGTGGCACACTGGGTTATTGAAAATGGTAGTTTCTTATGATGCGTAATTCGGAAGCAAGATACAAATTCTTGAGTGAACAATTTTACCATGACTTGTGTTGCTCAAGTTTTATTAAACACGACACCCTTCTGCCCATGAAAGTGCTTTGTTGAGCTGTTTTTATTTATGCAAGACTTGGCTTTTCCTTGTCAAGCTTTGATAAGCATGGTTGGCTTTTTGATTCTAAAGTAAGTATTTCAATTTAGTCTGTTTAGCTCTAAGAAGAATAATTTCCTGGTTTTTTGTGCTCACTTGTGCCTGATGAATTCCTGGCACGCTTTTTTTCTCTTCTGTCTTATGAGCTCTTTTAGAGCGTTTGTTGTACAATATATTTACATATATTTTACCACTGTTTTAATTATTGTATATAATGCTAACAGGAAAAAGAATAGCTTTGTTTCATAAACAAATGGCTCTTATTACCTCTTAGTGTAAAATGGCACAATGGTGATCCCAATAAAGAAGTACATCATCATGGAGCATGCAACCATTCCCAGTCCCAGGCAGAGGGCTCTTGTCTCCCCTCGCTTTTGTGCAGTCACCAACTTCTTTCCCAGCATAATTTAGACTTGTGAAACTTGAACAACCTCTTTTAGGTGTAAAATATAATACAGAAAAGAAAGGGAAAACATGACAGTTATTGTAGTTATGTAACAAGTTTCTGAAATGTAATATAATCAATGGAGAAACAACCACATTTTTGCACAAAACTAGAACTAGAAAAACTCCAACCAAACTTGCTGTGTTTTTTGTAATCATTAGAGTCCTCTTTTACTTTTTTAATTTATTGTGTAGTACATTAAGAAGTTCACGTGTGTATGTAAGCCAGGAGGTTGGATAGGAAAACCTGATAACTTCTGGAGAGAATTCTGTTAGTCCAATTGTCCTCAGCCTTAATTTGGTGTCTTTTATGTTGCTGGCTCTCTGAAGTTAGAGTTGTTTTGCTGTATATTGGTAAAGGCTGTGTGAAGGGAAAACCTTCCCAGAGTAGAAACATTTTTTTAAAATTATGCCTTTTCTTCTGGAGTAGTTTGAAATGGGGTTGTCTTGAACTAAAATAATTAAAGATATAGTATTTGATGTTTCTGACTTCTGCATGTTTGCTTGGCCTTGTCCATTCGGAGGTGCTCCAAACCTGCTGTCTGAGGAGTGTTGGAGTAACTCTGGGGAACTGAGTCTTGGAGAGAGTTGTCTGAAGCCTAGCTCAGAACTGACTGGCATTAGCCCCTCCACTCCCTTGAAAAAGAACATTTTAAATGATCCACCATAAATGATCCATAATGTTTTGTTGAAGACACTCTGAAAATAATTGCCATGAGTCCATATACCATTCAATCATTATGAGTGACATGTAGGTTTCTATAGAAATAGTTCAGAACTTTCACTACAAGTTCAACCCACCACCAGTATCTGCTGCACTGACACCTGTGATTGCAGGTTTCCGGGGTTTTGTTTTTTCAGGCAAACATGGCAAAAGCTGTTTTCGTGAAAATGACAAGACTGGCAAGATTTGTGTGGGCTTTTTGGAGATAAGGGTGGAAAGCCAAGCAGAAGGAGAAAAACGAAATTCATGCCAAATCAGTTTTCCCTTCTGTTCTGCACAAGGCAGTGAGTAGTGCATAGCTTTAGACAGTGCATTTTCAGGATTTTAGTTTCAGGTGTCTGCAACCTTTTAGAGTTTATCCTTACTGGCTGGCCTTCAGGATGGCATAGTTCCTGCTTAAATCTACTTGTGTTCAGACTTAAATTTACATACAGTGTAAGATGAGCACAAATCAATGCTAACAAATAGGCTCTTCAGGTTATCTGTGAGTAGATGGTTTCCAGCTGCTGCAGGCTGGCAGAGCTGAGGTGTGACTGCAGGTAGGAGATCATGCTAAATTTGGTGAAAGATGAGATAGACCTCAAAGCTATGAGCATGTGTACCTAAAACTGAAATATATGTTTTCTGGTGCATTTTTCTGCCTTCAAATGTAGAAGACCAGAAAAATCTGTGATACTATTTCATGCATATACAGAAGAATTTAAGAGGAAACACAGAACAGAAAAGGAAACCCATGTGCTTTTTTTTTTTTTTTCTTTCTTATATAAACATTCTTATGTACTACTGTTGAAAATCTTTAATTTTCTGGCTCTCAAGACAAAGCAAAGTTGCATATATATATAGAAACATATTTACTTGGAAGTTTTTCATTGATTTAAAGGTTAATTTTTTGAGATTAAAAGATTCTTCTCTTTGCTCTGTCTATGTATATTAGAAGAAGTGTTGAAATAGCTGAATTTCCTCTGACAAAACCAGCAAATCTTCTAAAATAAAACACTGCAGAAAACTTGATGGGCCCAGGAATGAGTAAAATTGAATTGGAAAATGTTTAAGTGTACAAAACAAGGCTTAGTCCAGCCTTCAAGAGAATATGTAAATGTATTTTTGTACTGCAGATTTTATGCAGCGGTTTCATACTTATTAAGAATGTATCAACTGCAAATGTATTGATAATGTTCCTCTGCCTAATCTTCTTCAATCCAGTTAAATTATACAGTACATTAGCTGTACAATTTCGATGTGTAACAATTGCATTCATAGCTGCTAGTGGTAATCTTAGGGATGCCATCTGCTCAGGTTTCAAATAGTCCCCTGTTTTAATTAGAGAGCTATTTGATACTTGGCAGGAAGTCTCTACCTCCTCCTACTCTCCCATCTTTTGAGGAGTTTCCAGGGGGGTGACCTCTGTGAGTTCAGATGGGACCTCTCTCTCAAGCTATTCCAGACTGCTCTTAATTTGGGTAAGTTATGAATAGCACTGGTGAATTTATCTCACTTGTAGAAGAAAGGCTGCTAAATCCCTCTCCTGAATTTAGGCTGGGAATAAATATTAACTATTAATATTAATTAATATTAAATACTAAATATTATAGTAAGGTGGTGTGGTTTTTTTGGTTTCGTTTCTCTTTGAGCTAATTTATCTCACACTACGTGGTGAATCTCCAGTGAACACTTATGTATTGCTTTCAGATTAATATTATATTTTAATACTTCATCGTGCCAAGAAGCATGAAGCAAATAATCCACATCTCTGTAGTGATGAGGACTTTTTAAACAGGTCTGTAGCCTTTGGCCTCCACCACTTCTACATGCTAAATAACTATTTGTTCTCTCCTGTCAAATGCCAACTTAAGCCACCTTGTTTTATTCTCAGAACGGCTTGTACAGACAAAATAAAAATTGACAGCTTTGCTGGATTTGTAAGAGGAGCACCGTACTTGGTGACAGTTTGGTGGCCAAATGCTTTTTGAGAGAATCATTAGGCCAAAGTTTTAGATTTATAAGTGTGAGCTCTGCACTGGTTATGTTACTGGAACAGAGCTCGTGTTTACATACTTAGGACTCTCTCTAGGCAGAGCTAGTTGGATCATTCACACTTGCTTATCTGTGTTTCCATCAGTACTTCAACACTGCTTAGATTCTTCTTTCTGTTTCAATCCTATGACCATCGTTTTCTCCTCTGCTGCCCCACCACTTAAAACAAGCTATAGTCAAAACTGCATTTCTGCTAGCACTTTCTTTCCCTTTCCACACCCTCCATTTCATCCTCTAGCAGTTACAGGCATTTCTTGCTAGTATTGGGGGAGTGCTGTGGCCAGGGAACACCATTTTTTATTCATTACTTAATAAGCTTTCTGTGTGTCTGAGACCACAAATACAATATGTTACAGAATGAGGTGATGCTGAGCCTCGATGAGCAAGTGTAAGAAAAATTTCTCATGTAATTGTCTTGGAACCCCAAAACAGCAATATTTTGACTGTATAACATGATGCAACTGATTATTCTATGAAATATGCTGTATAATTTTGCTTTATTACTGAACCGTTTACTGGATCTGACACTAGAGTGAATTAAAGAAGTTAGCTTTTTTAACTGTCTAAAACCATATGCAGTTGTTCAAGACTCATTCTATAAGCTTTTAAACGTGGTGGTTCTTAAAAAAGAAAAAAATGGGGGGCGGGTAAAGAAGATACTTGTTCAGTTCAGCTGTTCTGAAATCTTTCTGGAGTACTTTTTTCCTTTGATTCAGTGCTGTAGATGCTTGCACAGAAGGTATCACTTTAAGAGCAGATTTTTGGGAAGCCTTCAAAAGTTCATGTGCCAGGTTCCTCTCTAACTTAGGGGTAGGTAAGCACAACCTCTAGAGTAATTCTAAACACCCAAAGCCATGAAACTTCTAAGAGCAAAGGTGCATTTACCATTAAAATGAATAAGAACTGTGGTCTTATATGAATTACAGGCTCTTAATTTGTGAAAATATTATTGTTAACTATGCTACAGTTGTGAAGAATGATTATATTGCATTCAGCTACAAAAGAGAGAACTCAGTCTGCGTACTACAGAAAATTACCTGTGCTGTCCTCCATAGTCCTGCAGATAGAGAATGGAAAGTCTTCTGCTTCCCAAAACACAACACTTTTAAAACCACAGAACTTCACAAGCTCCCAAGGAAAAGCAATTGTATGTAGAAACATACTCACAGTTTTTGTTGAAATGCTGCTTTCTCTGATGAAAAATGTCTGTTACATGACAGACTTGGGAGAGTAGTGGAGCTCAGAGCTGAAAGTGATTTTTATTACTTTTTTTTTTTTCCTTTCCTGTACTTCTCTGGGTTTGCTTTGCTGTGGCTGAACTCCAAACTCAGTTCCCCTATTACAAAGCCTTTTGTAACCATAAATGGTAAGGTATGAAAGAGCACTGTCCTTTTGGAAATTAATTGCTGGAAACCAGGAAGCCACAATACTAAGACTGAGCTTTCTTATACACTAGAGCCCCTTTACGACACATTCTGGTGTATTTCTGTTAAACTATGGGCCTACTCTGTCTGTGCAACTCTTTTACTTTAGAAATCTGACAGATATTTTGGGTAAGATTTAAGGAATTGAACTGTATTGATGACCAGTGGTATTGATTCTTAATAACCTGAGCCATTACCAGCTGTGTGGGAATGCTTTATTGCCACTGTTTTCAGTGAGTTTGGATGCAACAGGTGCTACAATTCTGACTGTACACCACAGACTTGAAGATAAGAACATCCATTATGCCAGAGGTGCATTAGTGTCTAGCATTTTCCTCTAGCCAGAAAGCCAAGCCTACTTCTGGGACATATAACCGATAACTCCTAGCACAGAGCTTCAGAAAAGAGCTATTTTAATTTTTTTTTTAGAGGGAAACTCTATTATTGGAAGTCTTAAGGAATTTAAATGAGTTAGTCCAGTGGAATCATTAGGAGAGAACAGTATACAAAGGTAGGATATTTGCACCTCCCTCCCCGCTTTAAGTATCTCATGATTAGCTATTTCAAGCTGTTCTTCTAAACTCACTTTTGGTAAAAGATTTGAAGTTGACAAGCTCAGAATGTTCATGCTGTCTAAAGTTAACAGATGAATCTCCTTCAGTAGGACCCTTTTGTATTATTACAGATCCAGAAGAGAGCACACATAGCTAACCTGGATTTAGATAACTCTCTGGTAGACATTTACAGCTAAGTAAGAGGAAGTCTGCTACTAGCATCATGATTGGAAAGATTTATGACCATAGTAATTTTATAATACTTGAGAAGTGATGTAGAGAATTTCTAAAATTGACATTTGAAGTTTGGGAAAAAGTTATTTCCAGGTAGAATAGGATCTGGTTGTGTGGAATTTTTATAATTTTTGATGTTTAGTAATCAAGACAGGGCATTTCACAGAATTAAGGAATGCTGACTTAAGGAATAGTCAGGGTTTTAATGAGGAACTCACTTTAAGTGATTTTTGGGTTCTGTGATTCAGGATTCAAAGTAGAATAGAAAGTAAGCTGTGCTCGATGAAATTCATGAATCCTCAAATTGAAGGTTTGTCTTCTGTCTCCTCTCCCTGTACACCTTAACCCCAGTGGCCAAAATAGATTTCATTTGAGTGATAATTTACCATAATTCTTTTAAAAATGAGCAATGCTTCCACTTGGAAAATGTTGCCACATCTGTAAATTAATGAACTAGCTGAACTTCAAACTTTACCAGCCTCCAGAACTGCAAGTAGCTATCTGACAAATTAAAGGGAATTCATACCTATTTATGTGGATTTATTTTCCCTGTAGAGTGATAATGGAAGAAAAATCACGTGAAATCTCTCTGAAAGAGGCATTGTGTAAATGTAAGCATACAAGGACTGTAGCTTTTGCTTTGTAAATAAAGGTATGAGGAGGCTATAAGCATTTCAGTAATGGCAGGGAACAAGAGTTTCTGGTGTTTACTTGCTGTACAGCTCTGCAGTGAGTACTTGCTGTTGTCCTTTGGGCACCATTTGTATTGCAGAGTGCTTTGTTCCAGCCCCTTCTGCTCCTCGTTGCTGGCCATTCCTGCAATGTGTTCCTTCAGAGTGCTTAACCCTCCCAAGGAATCCATCTGACTTTGCTGGGATGCTGAAACTTCAGGGGAGTCTGGTTTGACCCCATATACTACTGAACAGTTTGTTCTTGTAATGTCACACGAATTAAACTTATTCAGTGTTTGCACATGACCTGTTCCACATTAAGCTGCCCTGTGTAACAGGGGGGTCTTGCTGGAAATCTGAGTCAGATTATATAAATTATGTCTGTAGTCAAACAGAAGTTATGTGAATTTGCAACCTCTGAACTCCTTTTTTACTCTAATGTAAAGAGCAGTAGTTCCTAGATGTGTTTTGGCTCCTTATAAAGAGTTGTCAAGGAGTAAAAACAGCTCTGTGCATTTTTTTCCCTATCAGTTTTCAGCTGAAAAATTCAAGTCTGGTAGAATGCATACCATCCCTCTTTCATGCTCTACATAAAGATCAAAATTTAATATGGGAAATGTAGATTAATTTGTCATTAGCTGTCAGCTACACATATTGCTCCAGGGCCAGTGGACATTCAGCTTCTAATTGCAGCTCATTTTGTTGTTCAGCTCAATTGTTTCTGCTGTTTTCAATAAAACAAATCTGCTGAAAGCGAATTATATCCCCATTAGCACTAATTAATAGTTGCCTTCTTTTAAAATAACTTCATGTGAGGCTTTGCATAGAGTAATAAACTGAAATTTTATTCAGCTGCAGACTTCAAACATTTTGCAAAGAGAGGCAGATGCCATATTGAAATAGTTCTGCAAACCCTAGCACTTTCTTTGTGTTTTATGCTTTTCCAAGTGTTACATTTATTCTTTTTTCAGACTAGCAAAACTTATGAAGTCTGGCAGGTTGGATCCTGCTGGCCTGGAAATCAGGGGAGGTAGGAGTTGAAAACAATTGTGTCTTAATACTGATTCTTATAACCTGTTTCCTGAGGAAATTCTGTTCCAGGATTCCTTTGGTGATAAGACTTTCATTAACTGAGCACAGAGACAGTGAGGGATCAGTTAGCTTTGCTCTGTTCTTTCAGTTCATACAAGACTTTTGGCTTTTCATCACTATTGCTTTCTTTAAAGTTTAGTTAAATCCTGTAAAAAAAAAACAAAACCAAAAAAGATTGTGATCGAAATATGGTACTGACCATCCACATCTTCTAACAACCAAGGCACTGTACCTGGAGGAGGCCTGTATGAGTTAGGACTGTAGGGGACAAGCTGTAAAGTGATGCTGTATGTCAGCAGTTCAGGCAATTTTGCAGTGGCAAGTTTTCTGGAGGAACACTGTAGTTCCCACATCTTCCCCAGACACAGGTCATTTGCTGTGCTTTGTCTCATCTCCTTGTCAGCAGCAGCAAGGATGCAGATCCCAATGTCAATTCTGTTGGCTGCTCTTTTGAGAGCAGTGGCAGATGCTACCTGTACACAAAGTAGTTCTCTCCTGTTTGTAAAACAAACATTTGCCTCAGTTTAGAAATTTTTCTCTTGATCTAAAGTTTTATCTAAATTGAGATCACATTAGGTCTTACCCACTCTATCAGAAAGTGTATTCATTGCATAGGACTAAGAGCTATTTTTTTGTTGTTGTTGTTGTATGTTTGTTTGCATCTAGACTAATATATTTGTTTACCCATTCTTGTTAAGTATCAGCTGTGGACCCAGCACTCTAAGTCACAGGGCAGGATGTAGAACTTCTAGGGGAATTCGAACTTGTCCTGGTGACTGTTTTTTATCTGATCCTCACAATTAGGTCATATATATGAATGAAACAGAAATAACAGCAATGAGAAATTTTGTTGCTGTGTCTTTTTTCCTGGCACCAAGTAACATTCAGCTGCCTACACATCCTTGGAAAGCCTTAAGAGTGCAGGAGTAAGATACTGCCAGCTGCTTTGTTCCTCCTGATGTTTCTTGCAGTGGCTGGTGTAAAAGGACTCTTTCTGAGCATGGAGACAGCTTGGCAATGGGGGCAGAAGAAATGCTCAGATGCTCTTTGAAAACTGGAAAGTAGCTGTATTTAGTTTTCTCTTTGTGCTTCCTGGACACTAAGGGAATTGTGATACATTGTGCATTTCAGACTGCTGTCTGGCATGGGGCATTCATGTCTCATCTGCATTGAGCAAGGGCTTCCTGCTAAGGAAAAGTTAAGCAAGTCAGGCATGGTTTACTTGCAATGTTGATATAATCTGTACATAGATCAGTCAAGGGTATCATTAATGTCTTAAAAATGCGTGCAGAATTTGGTGTGCCCTTGGAAAAAGGGGGAAATCCTGAAGACACTTCTGCATGAAATCCCTGCCATGGATGTTCTTTGTGGCTTTGTCCATGAGGGCAGTGCTCAGTCATCACTTAGAATCTGCACCTTTACAGAGAGCAAAATAAGAACAGATTTTAGGCTTGTGGCTTCTTACTTTAATTCCTGAAGTGAATGAGTACTCTATTTTGAAGTTGATAGTTTGCAGCTCAAGAGAAAGTGTGGTTTGTAAAACTAATGGCTCAAGAAAATAATACAGAAAATGTCAGTTTTAGGAGTGGGTGGAATGAAGAAAAAAGGCAAAGTCAAGCTTTTCCTTCTTATTCTGGTATCTTTTCTAACTGAAGTGTCTGTTCCAAACATTGCCGAAGGGTACTTAAGCCAAATTTCCAATCTCCTTGTGTCTTATTTACTGTTTCTCAGAAACACATGAATCACCCTGAATAAGGGAAAAAGATATTGCATCAAGCTTGTGGACTACCAAAATTACTGAGCTGGTATGGAGAAACAGGATTTTCACAAACAAAATTATTTATGTGATTGTTCGTCACTGTGATAATTCCAGGATGTGCTTTTGGTTTTGGTCCCTATTCCACAGTGATTTTGGAGATGCCATGATTAGGGCTATGAAAAGGCTTTTTCAGTTTCACAGCTGTACCTAGGGTTGTCAAATGGGGAATAATTTTTTGACTGGAGTAAACATGTAATTTTTTGTGTTTTATCTGCCAAATATAATGCTGGAAAGAAATTTTGTATTTTAAAAGGCAATCCCCCTTTGTTTCAGCATAGAGTTTTTTACTGTGGATTTGTATAGAACAAATGATAGCAATAAAGTGAGCCATTTGGAAAGGGAGATTGCCAAATATTTCAGAGATATGACAGCATACATTTTAGGGGATGGAAAGAGCCAAGTGCCATGAGAGATACTTCTGAGTGCCAGAACCCTCGTCTCATAGCTTTTAGAAAATCCAAGAGGCAAAGTTTGTTAAACAGGCAGATGAGAAGCTGTGTTCTCTGTATGTCCTTAGTTACTGAATGTGCTTTTGTTTGAAGAAGTCAGTCTTTGTCGGAACAGGGACTGGGACTCAAGAATTTCTTTTCCCAGGATGGTGCTGTGAATGCACCAGGTATTGGTGAAAAGTAGAGCTGAGTCAGGGTACCTCCAACTTCTTGCCATGTCTCTTCAGGTTGCTCCTAATGCTCAGCGGGGTTGTTCCAGCTAGAGTTTTTTACTGAATTTGAGGTAAAAGTGATTTTAGAAAATGTAAGTTATATTTTGTGGAAAAGCTAATAGTTTCAGGAAAAATAAATTTATTGGGTGTGACATAGCCAAATGTGGGAAAACAACTGGGGACCCTGTGAACATGTAACTGGAGAAAACTGAAGAATTACATTAGCATCTAAACAAGAGTTATAATAGTACAGAAATTATAGAGTAAATCACATTTGCTGCTCCCTGGATGAAATGCAGTTGGCATGACTTTAAACCTATTCCAGGATGATTTCCCATCCACACACACCTCCTGAGGAGGATGAAATGTGGGGTGGGGAGAGCAGAGACAGCCTGGCCAGGCTCTGTGGGAATCCCTGCAGGGAAGGAAGCTCGATGGTACTTAGCAGCTGATAAACCTAATACAAGGGAAGATAAGGGAAGATATCCTACTGCTGAGGCAGCAACTATGGTGAAATCCCTCTCCCTAGATGAACTTGCTTCAATAAAGCCTAATAATAATATTAATGCATGCCTCCATTCTAAAGTTCCCCGTTCCCTCCCTCATTGGGCATGTGCTGTGTGTTCTTTTTGACTGTATCTGTAAAAGCAAGAGAATTTTACACCCATCAGTAACAAAGGTGTGTCTGTCTGGCTCCAGCTTTTGAAGCTCCACCTCAACACAAAGAAATAGTATAAAAATCAGTCAAGAATGGGGGAAAAGTTAAAGAAGACTCCATCATAACTGCTGGGATCAGTCGAGGGGCTGAACCTGTCCTCCCCCATAAAGATTCCTGTTGGGTAGAGATCATACTTTATGCTTGCTGTGCATTTTGATTGGAATTAGAGGTTGTCTGCATATTCCTTCAAGCATATTTTTGCAGTCAGAGACTGTCACTGACAATCTTAAAACCTTAACCTATCGCAATTTTATATTACTATTGAGTGTTATTCCATAATCTGTCAGTGTGAATCTTTCCTGGGTGCTGGCAGTCAGCAGCAGTGGGGAACACACTCCAATAAAGCAGAGAGTCTGGCTGTGCTTTTGGAAGTAAGAATGGCTTTATTTTGTCAGATACCATTATTTTTATTTACTTACTTTAACTAAGCTGCAGGATGATTAATCTATAGAGAGGACTAGAACTAGTAAATCAATTAAACAAACAAACAAGCAAATCACTCTTTCTACATTATGTTTGGCTTAACTCTGCTGTTACTTGCATTTGTTGTCCATATATCTGGTCTGGGCTTTGAGAAAATTACAGCTGCAGTGAGTCAAGATTACAGTTGAGAAGGCACTTCCCATATCCCAGCTTCTCTCTGCTTGATCTGCACTCAGCTAAAACAACTTTTCAAAAGGTTGTTTTATCAACAGCTGACTTTACAAGAAGATGTACTTTCTCCTTGGACTAAGACTGAATAGGAAAAAAATTATGTTTTCAGAGGCTGAAAGAGTTTATGCTTCATGCTTAGAGTCAGTGAAACTCCTGGTCAGTTACCCCTGGCTTATTATGGCACACTGTGACCTCTTTGTGTGCTAAACAGTATAATTCTCTTTTCAGATGCCTCAGGAAGGCCTTGGCAGGCGAATGCAACACTGTGCTCTTTTAGGATGATGGTAGGCTGTCAGTCTAAGACCAGGCAAGTTTTGCTGGCCTCAGCCATTGGACAGATGGCAGCAGGAATTATCCAGCACAGTCATGCAATTATTTGTGTGAAACAGTGATGGCACGGGTCTTGCCTTTCATGTTTCAAAGCAGTGTGTGACTTGAGAATTGTAGGTGAGCCATTCCCAACTCTTAGGCTGGTCTGGCTGAGTCAGGGAAGCTTCACCCTGTGAATGAATAAATCACTGAATGCTGGGTAATCTCCTGTGTGGTTGAGCCTGACTCCTTGCTGGGGCCTGTTACAGGGATGTCAGGGGCAGGTTGAGTAGTGCTGTCTTTTTTTTAACACTCATCAGTGTTATATACTGTTTTAACATCTGAGGTCTCTTGGGGTGCATAGGTTCTTCTCCAAAGCTTTAACATCCTCAGGAATGCAAAAATTCATGCTTCAGTGACTGTTACATAGACATGAAATTGTTGGAAGGATGTTTATCAGTAGAAATGTTCATCTGCTGTGGCCTAATAATGCTGCAATGAATTGCTCTGGTTTGGCTACACAGTGACCTGGACTACCCTTGCTCAGAGGATGTGGAGTGCAAAGTGAGCTCTGCATGTGGCTTAGCTGATACATATGTATTTTTCTAAAGTAGCATCTCCTTTGTCAATGTTCGAAGCATAGGAACTTCTGTTCTAGGGGATTACATTTACCCCATATCTCTGCATATCTCTGCTTTTTCAATTGTATGTAGATCAGAGTGCATAGACCCAAAAGTTAGTTTGCAGCAGCTGTATCAAAGAGCTGCTTCTTCATCTGCTCTGGCAGTAGAGCACAGCAGTAGACAGGTTTCTACCTTTCTTCTGAATGTAGGGATCATGGGAGGTATGTGTGACTTAGAGCAGCACTTGGACCTAGAGCAGCCCCATGCCATTTGTCCTGGCATGAAAATTCAAATTTTGTGTGTGTCCCTATATATTGGGGACCTTCTCCTGACCTCATCAACTCAAATGTTCAGTGAGAAATGTATGGTGATGTAAGCAAGAAACACATTTTCCTTACTATGCTCTTAAACAGGTCATTTAGACACTTCAGCTTGTAGTTGCAGTAGCTTTTGGCGTGGTGCTGTACTTAATGCCTTTTTTAATGTTTTATAAGAAGGCAGCATTAGTGCACAGCAAGGCATCTAGATTGTTGCAGGGAATAGAGGCATAAAAATAAGGAAGTGCTGTCATTATGACAGCAGCAGCAGCAGTTGCTGCCAGCCATTATTAGCTAGCAAACTTAATTTTGGAAACAAATTGTCCCCTACACTGGGCTAGCGCAGTAGGTTGTGTTTTCATTTTGTACACCCTATATACAGTTTAGTAAAACCTGATGGTAGACAATTTTTTTTTATGGCCACATGACATGTTACTGCATAATTTTAAGGAAGAAGCTGAAATCTTGTCAGATTTATTTGAACTTGTTCAATTAAGACTGAATGTGTCTTCCCTTACACATAGGCTGTGATCTTTATCACTGCCTCCAGAGGAGAGGGGATAGATTTGTCCTGGAGGGACTGGAGCTCTCTTTTTGTCCTGTCCTCTTGTGAAGCAGAAATGCCTTAGACTCGGCCATGCCAGAAAAGCAGCTCCCTTCTTGCCTGACAATAGTGGTGGCAGGATGCTGTTGGTTTCTGGGTGCTGGCACATATTGCCAGTTCATGTCCAGCTTGTCATTCATCAGCCCTCTCAAGTCCTCCTCAGCAGGACTGCTGTCTGTCTATTCATGCCCCAGCATGGATTGATTGTCCTGAACAAGTGAAAATAAATGAAGAGGAAATCTGCTTTAAAAAGCAGTAAATCTTTCTACCCTACTGTGAGAGCTCTTTCTGAATTTCTCTTTTTATGTAGTAATTTTCTTGTGGAAATCTGAGACCACTATCTCTGTACTGGCTTTACTTTAGTTTCCTTACTCTGGCAGCATCTGTTGAAGTTTGAACCGAAATGTCTTTTTATTTGAAAATGTATTGAGAAGATGCTCTCAATCACAGATCGTTTTTCAGTCAATCACTGTGGTCCCTTTGCATTGCAAAGGGCATGGGAACCCCTGTGGCAAGAGACAACAAGGTGGCAAGAGACACAGCGGGGAAGACGGTGTCTCAGCAGGAAGACTTCAGACTGTGCAATAAAAATTCAGGTGGTTCTTTGTTCACAGCCAAGCTATGAGATCTGTTTCACTGATAAGACAAGACCCTACTTCACAACCCCATTCTCATTCTCTGTAACCCTCTGCGTGAATTGTTAACTATTTCTGACTCTTGCGATGTCAGCATCAGCACAGATGCCTTTTTGTTGCCCGTAGCAGGCTCTGCCAGTAGCTGATTGAGCTGATTGAGCTCCTGTCCTGGGGAATCCCAGGGGCTGCTGTGGCTCCACGCTCCTGCAGCCGAATGCTGATGTGTCTGTTGCAAACCAAGAGCACACTCCAGTGGAGCCAGGCTATACTGCCTGGTGCACAAGCACCTGCCAAAAGTCCAGGTTGCTTTTTGGTTCATTTTGGGATTTTTTATTATGTCTCTCAACCAGTACCTAATTCTTCAGAAAAAAATTTAGTTCCTTTTGTTCACTGCCCTTTTCTTTTGTCTAAATTGGTAGAGTTGCACATATTCTTGTTCCTGCTGATTTTTACTCTGTAAATAGAAAAGAAGAGACAGGGCCATGAAGGATGGTAGTTCCTCCAAACTGAGAACTGAGGCCGTTACTCAGGGTTTTTTATTTTGGTTTATTTTGGTTTATTTTGGTTTTGGTTTTTTTTTGTTTGTTTTTTTTTTTGGTTTTTTTTTGTTTCTTCTTCTTCACTGTTGAGCACAATCAGAGTTTCTGCATTTCCATTTGGTCTTTCACATGTAGTTTTTCATGTTTTATTTTTGTATATTGATACCTAATGGTGATTTGGGGACTCTTAATCTGTTTCAGAGTATAAGTACTAGAAAAGGGTTACAGGTCTTTGTATAAACATGAGGTCTCCTGTGTCATACTGCTATTTGGATAAGTGATTTAAATAAATGAAGTCTGGTCTTGAGATCTGCTAATCCAAAGGGTTAAATAAATTTTGTAAGCTCCCAAAGACAACTTAAAAAACAAATATGCACCATGATGCAGGAAAATCAGCAGGAAAAATGCATTTGCAGCACTGAAAATAATCGAGTTTAGTTCAGTAGTTCACTTAGTTTAGTCCTTAGTAATATGCAAAATTATGGCAAGAGTTGTAAATGGAACACACAGAAAAATAAGATGCGAGTAGAAAAGAGTAAAAAATTATACCCTACCTGGTTTAGGTGAAATTTGGATGCGCTAAGAACTTGTCTGTGAGATGGGAATTTTGCCCTGTCTTCTCTCTCTGAATCTGTAGTTTGACTTTTGAAAGTTTTCTTATTCATACGCGATCTTTTTCTCCGACGTGAATACAGTTGCCTATGTCATGCTGTGCCAAGATACATACTTGTTATCTTGCTGGACTAAAAATGTTGTGTTCAGTGGCTCTGAATGAGGCTAAGCTTCCATGAAAGGTGCTGACTGTCAAATCACCAGTTTTTGTTTTTGTGAGAACCCCAAGAAAGACAGCTTAAATCGAGCTCTCTGCAGTGTACAGACACTTAAATAAATGTTCCATGTTGTCCGTGCAATGCTTTTAAAATATAGCAGATGACTTTGTAACCACTGCACAGAAAATAAATAATTGACGGCATTTATGGCAATCAAAGAGTAATTTCTGCTTGCATTTTCATGATGGAGCATTTCATAAAAATAATTTATTTCCCATATTTGTGCATAGAAGAGATCTTTGTAGCACAGTGGAGTAAGAAATTCTAATATTAAGAATTTGTTTGTCTGAACTTCATTCCCAGAAATGGGTGCTTGTGAATACTTAATTTTTAATGCTTATTTGTCCAGGCACTCTTTGCTTCTGTTCTGTATTTGTTGTTTGATAGTAGCATATCTAAATGAGGAAAATTTACTAATAGTAGTCAAGGAGTTTAAAAAATATTTTTATGTTCAGATCATTTAGCTGTGTTGAAGCACCTGCATGTTAGTGTTACCTTAGTGAACTAGAAAACTGCCCTCATGGTCAGACATGAATCTTTCACCATAACTGATAATACGGGCTTGGATGCTGCATAGGTCCTGCTTGTATGTGATAAAAATTTAATTCGACCAGGAAACAGTCAAACAACTGTATCAGGCTGTCTGTTCTACCATCAGTAGTTACTGATACCGTAACACTTGTGCCACATGGTAGTGGCAGAGTCGGGTGGTGTCAGCCTTAATGTCTTCTTGCTGCCAGAGGCATGCTGCTGACTCCAGGATCCAGGAAGCTGCTGGGAGGTTAGGGAATAAATATGTTTATCTGAAACTTTTGGAATGCTAATTCCACAGTAACTGCTTTTCCATGTCCTATTGAGGGACAGAGGGAGCTCAGTCAACAAGAGGCATTTCCAAAAATCCCATTTGTGCACATCTCCCACTGCTCTTGGAAATTCAACTTCAGCAATGTTATCAAGGGTATTTCATATTGCTCCACTCATCCTAAAACTGCAGGTGTGTCCATCCTCAACCTTTGTTCCCCAACCTTTTGGAAGTTGTACTTTCAAGTATGCACAGTGCTGCTATCACCTGTGAAAAACAAATGTTGGGGACTGAATTCAGAAAGAAGGTTTAAAGCTGTGCAAACTGTCGAGGTCTGTCTGTCACAGGAATCCTCCTCTCTTGTTGCAATCCAGTGAAAGAGGAGGTTGTGACAAATGCTGTGAAAACCCTTTGAATCATAGTCTGCCAAAGCCCTATCTAACCCTTACCAGGCTCTATTAACAATGATGTGCTTTCACCCACCAGTTTAAATAATTACCAGCTTCCGTAAATTTTTGTGAGTATTTATGGAAAGGTGCTGATGCAAGATTAGAGGGTGAGTGGGGATGATGGTGGAGATAACTACTTGTGATGCTGCAGGAATATCTTTTCCACAATGTCAGTCAGCAAGCAGTATTTCAACCCTCTCTCTACTCTGCCCGAGGTAAATAGGTTGACTGTACAATTTTTATTATGGCAGCATTTACAGAATTTCCTGCTCAGTAAATAACATGGTTATACCAGGCTTTCTTATCAAAAAGGAGCTCTGCAAGAGCAAGCCCAATAGAGTTTTGAAGAGGGGTGCTGTCTTGAAGACAGAGTGGTCTTTTGGCTATTTATTCTGCTTATGTTCAGACTAGGTAGGGTGACAGCATGACAGAATTGTAGCTGTGGCACAGCTGAAATAGTTAATGGTCTCTCATCTCGTCCCTGTCATGCTTGAGGAGTTACTTCAGAAAAGCCCATACTCAGGTCTGTACCATTTACGCAGTAGGCTTATTTTTGAAGGGGGCTCTGGCTTGTACTCTTATTTCATAGATGTAGAATCTGAGGTACAAAGTGAAGAAAATGAGCCTTTGGCCAGAAAGTTTATCTTCAGCAAAGCTGGGGGTAAACCTCTAATGAAAAGTTCCAGATCTTGCAGCCAGGCTTGAGAGTGTTTGTTACCCTTGCCTGACTTTTGCTGGGTTTGGGTGGACAAGAGAACAGCATGCTGCACTTTGGTGTATTTGTTATAATGAATATGATGTCTTACGGTAATTCTGTAATGTTTCAATACATTCAAGGACTGACTTTTAAGATTTTGAGCTTTCAATAGAACATATCACTCAGAAAACTCTGCCTGCTATTGCTCTTATCTGATTTGCCTGCAGCAATAGATCAAGTGAGCATGGGTGAGTCTTTATTTACACAGGTTTTATTTATTATATTTTTCCATTAATTGTTTTTCTTTCCCTTTTGCCTTCAATAATGAAATTTGAATGAAAAATAATAGAATTAAAAGGCACTCACACAGTCAGATACAGCAATCATTTGAAGGTGTTATAAGTTTATGCCTCATACATAAACAAAAGGGCTGTATCAGTGCCCACGGCATGCTATGCCTTTGAATGCATTTTCAGGCTTGGCAGCATGGAGTTCAGATTTGGCCTCTTGGAGAAGAGCTGGAAAAACACCATTCTATCAATCTTCTTTTACAGGCTATGAATGTAGTGATGGGTATATGTAAGTTTATAATTTACTCAGTGGTGTTGTCCTAAGGGTCTTTAGAAACAATTGAGCCATGTACAGACTGGCCTGGGTGTTTTGGAAGTTTAGTTTCCTACTACAAGACTAGAGCAGCCTAGGAAGTGGGAGTTGCTCTAAGAGGTATGCTCCAGTATTGGTTACTATGAGCAGAATTGCTCATTCCTTCTCGGTGCTAGAACTGCCTTTCTGAAGAGCTCTTGCTTAAGTCTAAATACTACCCTTCAGAGTCTTACAGATAGGCTATTATTCATCTGGTTGCTATAAAAAATGTTGCAGAAATTCCCTGCTGAAATTCAGATTTCCCTCAGCTGTTTTTGGTATTTGTAGCCATAGTTTTTGGGCATCTCAATCTTTAGCAAGCTCGTCTGTGTGTGAGTGTTGTCACAAAAAGAAATGCTATTTCTGCATGATGGGTGAAAAATAAAAATCATCAAACAGGGTTTGTATTCCTGAAGATGGCAGTTTTGGTCCCTCCAAGTTGTGGGGCCTTTATTCTGTCCCCTGGGAAATTCTCTGTTCCTGTGACCATAATTCTGCTGTCCAGGCTCCAAAGCAGCTGATCTTTCTATCTTAGGTTAACTCTATTTATGGCACACTGACCTACTCTGTAAAGTCAGCTGTATTTTTTAAAGGGCCTTAAATCCTGAAGCTTCTGATACTCTTTCTCAGGATTCAAATACCGATAATTTTCCTTTTACTTCAATTTCTAAATCAAATAAACTGAATTCAACAAAGGTTACTTGAATTTTGACTGAAGACCACCAGCATTAGGAACAAGTGGGTGTGATGCATAATAACTACAGCAATTCAAATGTCATTTACTAACTGCTCTTTATAGTTAAACTTGAGGCTGGGTCTTACAGAAACCCTTGCCTATTTTTGCAGAAGTTTTGCAGCTGTGTAATTTTCATCAGTTCTTTTTAACTGTACAATCCCTCAAATATTGTTTCTTGGCCACAAGTGCTGCCTGACTAGGTTATTTCAGATGCCCTTTAGACTCAGTAGCCTGTTGCTGATGTGGATAGCAGGTCCCATAGAAAGGCTGTTAGAGCATGGCAGTCATATCCAGGTACTTCTTCCAATAAACTCCTAATTTCTGGAGATCAGTAATCTAGAAATTTGTTGAATTTTAGAGGTAAGAATTTAATAGGACTTCATACACTGCTTCTTTTTCTAAGAGGATTTTTTGGTCACTTTTTGACCTAGTGTATATTTATTACCTCCAATAGCTGTGAGATGGATCTTCCCAGCTTAATTATGTATTACCTAGTGAAATGCCTTCCCTGTGCTCAATCTCCTGTCTCAATGGGTTTTTTGATGGCTTATTTCAGATTTAAATATTTGGGTAACTTTTGTAGTCTAAGGCTTTCCTGTCTGCACTGCACATAAGAGACTCAACACTGTGGCCTGAGGTTGCGACAAAAAGTGACATACAGAAAGGGATGTGCCACTCCTGGATGGCAGTTGGATTGAGCTGTATGTTAAACAGTCATTGCAGGCTTTGGGAGCAATTTCAAAGCAGAGCAGTGATGGATACTTCTGTATTGAGAGGGTTTCAAAAGATCAGTAGATGAGCAAATGTGATTCTTAAGAAACGGTTGCTAGGCTGAATGTGTTTTCTCCATCTCCTTCACACTCAGAAAGATTTGGTGGCATTTCCTTTTGCCCTGACCCATGTAAAGTTGTGCGATTTCACATGCCTTCAAGTGCAAGACCTGCCAGAGAAAACAGACTGTTAGCTAACGTGACATTTCCTAGCAGAGAAGCTCCAGGTACTGGGAGTATGACTGTCCTTTTCATTTGAATTTCTCCTTGCTTACTCCATGAGCACATACATACAGCTGCTGCAGCTTGTCCCTCTTGCATGTCCTCAGCCTGGGAATCGGGAATTCCTAGATGTTTGGAAGGCAGAAGGCCGTGCTCTCTGCTGTCTGCATGCTGTAAGCCATTCTGGTGGAAAGGCGAGGCTGCCTGAGGGGTTAGACCCTTCAGTATAAGCTGAGGTACCCTGGAAGAGGCTATGCTTCAGCAGCACTAGCCTATGCTCTATAGGCCACAGGCTGAGCTTAGACTTTGATTTTACTCTGTTGATTGCGACAGAGCACTTGTATTTCTTATTCAGCCTTCTAGGGAGTAAACATTTGGTTCAGCTCACTTTGCCATTTGAACAGAATGAGGCATGGGGAAAGGGTAATAAAAGACTGAACCTCGCTTTGAAATCATTTGTACGTATCATAAATTATAAGTTAATAGAAACAAGAGCAAAGGCCTGAGTGTAATTCAGTACAGACACACTTTAAGCTATGCAAGTCAATGCACTTTGCATAGGGACTCTGGAACTCCCTGTTGCCCTCGCACACTGCACAGCACCTTCAGGGCAGCAATGGAGATGGGCCAAGGGTGGCTCACCAGGGAAAGCACTGAGGGTGAGAAGGACATGGTGTCCAGAGGCTTCCCTGGAGCTGGTGACTGTGCTGGCTGCAGCGCTGGTCGGTCAGGCACTTTGTCATTTCTTACAGCAGAGGGTAGTATTACCTGTGTCTGGAAACAGAGTCTGCTTCAAAATGATGGCTCTATTCAGCCTGCTTACTTCAAGATTATGTGGAGTTGTTAAATATTTATGGCAGGTGGATATATGCATTTTTACTACTTCACGGAAAATATCTTTTCTGTGAAGGAGATACACAACCCATTAGTTCTTTGACTCTGTATCACAGTGCTCGTATTTAGCTTGTAAAGCTTCACAGGCTACTATTTTCTGAGACCATTCCTGTATGGGAGCTTCATCTGGTGGCATTTTGTCTTACTGCTTTACAGCAGTAGAATTTTAGTTTTACAAATGGCATACTTTTTACAGAAATACATTTCCTCTGATAACTGCCTCCCATGTGCATGAGAACAAATTCGCAGTATAACCTAATTAAAGATAACTGTGTAATTACTGTTCCCAGCTGCTCAGCACCCCTGGTAGGTGATTCTGGGATCTCCATCCTGGCAGGCAGATGTGGGCAGGAGCCCCCCAACCCACATGTGCCCTTGGTCCTGCAGGCTCTGGGCAGTTACCCATACAGAGGCCAGCTAATGCTGCGGTGCCCCAGATGATGTGTTGTTTGACTTGGCAGAGGAGCCTCTGCTCATAGTTGGTTTTTGATGAAACAGTGATGGCTCTCAGCCACCTAAAGGCTGAAGGCCTTGAACCAAAATGTGTGCCACGTCCCTTGGGTCTCCTGTATGCCTCTAGCATCAGCCATGTCCTTATTGGGCTAACAGGGTGTTGTGGTTTGACCCTGGCCGCATGTCAGGCATCCATAAAGGCTGCTTGCTCACCCTCCTCTGCAGCTGGACAGAGGGGAGAAAATATACAGTAATTTCACGATTATAAGCTGCACCATTTTGACTAAAATTTTGCTCCCACCCTGGAAATACGGCTTACACTCAGGAGCGGCTAATATATGAAAAAAGTTCAGAAATTTCCAACCCCGGAAGTGCCAGCCAGGGTGCCAAGCCGAGCATCTGCCATTAAAACCCGGGATTGCATGCTTGTTACAAATTGGTTACTCTGTTTCGTGGTGGGTAGAGGCAGACTCCGTGCCAGCAGCATGGGGTGGGGGAGGCGGGGGGCTCCCTCCTGCCGGCCTCGTGGCCTGAGTGGGAGGCGGGGGGCTCCC
>PYHW01009579.1:185558-202994 GCA_013186435.1 Turdus rufiventris
CCTGTCACTTGCTGCCACTTGAGTCCCACCCATGGGTAACTGTCCTCCCCAAACTGCTGTGGTGTGGGTCACTCTTCCACAGGGTGCAATCCTCCAAGGACAGGCTGCTGTAGCCTGAGAGCAGGGGCCCTCTCTTCGTGGGCCACCCACTGGATCACAGCGTCCCCTCAGGCAATCCCCTGCTCCGGCATGGGCACCTCCTCCATGGGCTGTGGGTGGATCTCTGCATCCCCTGTGGATCCCCGGGCACAATTGTTTCACCATGGTCTTTACCATAGCCTGCAAAGGAATCTAGCTCTGGAGTCTGGAGCACCTGCTTCCCCTCCCTCTCCACTGACCTTGGTATCTCCATATTGTTCTCCCCTCACATATTCTCACTGCACTCTTCTCTGACTGGAAAACTACAACTATGCCACAAACTTGGTTTTTCTTTCTTAAAGAGGCGTTGCCACCATCTCTAATTGGCCCAGCCTTGGCCAACAGCATGTCCATCTTTGGAGCTGCCAGAGATTCTCTACCCAACATGGAGGAAGCTTCTAGTAACTTCTCACAGAAGCCACCTCTGTGCCCCACCCCCACTACCAAAGGGAAAAATGCCACGGAAAACCAATACACAGGCAAACATGGCATTGTCAAGGCAGGACGAAATAATAAAACTGAAAGTCAGCTGTTTTAAAGTAATGTAAAAGGAAAGTCAAACCAACATTATAGATAGCTTTAAAATATGTAGTTCTGTATGTTGAAGTTCCTTAGGTTTTTAAGGGTCTATTTATATTTGAAAGCTGGATCTGTTGTGTCCTGTTCTGTGATTTTGAGCAGATGTTGTGATTTGGCTTATGCTGAAGGACATGCAGCCATGGGGCATGACTAGACTTTTTTTCTCCTGCTTTTGGTGTCTGAATATCACATAGTGGCAGTTACCTTGGGAACAGATGGACTCAAAGATCTCAAAGGTATTTTCCAATTGAAACTATTCTATGATGCTGTGAAAGATGACAGACTGAGTTCTTGATTTGACAGAGTATGGCAAACAACCATTGTTTGGCAATTATTTACCTTGGTTTGTAATTTATTTTGAGAATTCTAAGTCATCATTAGATGTGATTTTTCTGTATCCCACAGTGTGCTTGGAAGCAGTATTGTCTGTGGGCTAAGGGAAGAAAAGAGTTTGTACACACCCATTAATGATTTCCATGGGATGTTTTAATGCCACAAGGTAGGCATCAGATAGTAAAGGGTGGAACATAAACTGAGAGTGTCCCTCACTCTCATCTACAGGTTGCTGCGAAGTTGTGTAAGCACCTCTTTAAACACATTTACATTGCGCAGTTTAGAGATAGCACTGATTTTTGTTTTCAGAAATCAAGTACCTAATAAGAAGTTTCAGGTTAAAAAAACCAAATTCTGTTGGCAACTTCATGATCCTTCACCAAGGTTTCACACAGCAAACACTTGTAGCGCAGAAGATCCTGTAGCCATTTGGGGTTTTTATCTTTATACAAGTTGCAAGAGTGAGATTTTCAAATTGTATGTCCAAGGGCAGGACAGAGGAAATGCTGACATATGGTTTCATTTGTTTGCACCATTATCTAGTGTTTAAGATTTAAAAGATATTTTAACTCTTTCTTTTCTTCTCATGTTATTAATTTTGAAATTAGTTTTAAATAATTTTTTGCACTTAGTTTTGATATTTTATTAATGTATTTTTATCTTGATCATACCCCTCTTTCGCTCTATGTCTTATTTTAGATTTTGATTTCTTTAATTTAAATATTGGCTACTTTCTGCAACTAGCTTGATGCCAGCTTTGGTGAGAATCATGTTCTGAACAATGTCTTTAAATATATTGTCTATCAACTTTAATTATACAATTGCATATTTTTCTCAATGATGATGTGATTATTTTATTTTAAAAGCTGAATTTAAACACTGCTGCTCAAAGAGGAAGAGAAATTAAAATGAATAAAAACAAAACCAAAATACAGATGAACTTGTAAACCTTGTTTAAGTAATTTCTGCTTTGCTAGGGAGGTGCTTGAACTCTGCATACATGGTGTCAGTCAGCCCATGACACCAAGTAAAGGTGCAGATGGGTTTATATGATGTTGTTGTCATATGATTGTTAGCTCCTTGGGCTGCAAGTAATACATCCTTGTGAGCTGATGTACATCTCTGCCTTGCTGTCTTGTTCTACCTCACTATAGTGATGCCTTTATGCTAAAATACAATTACTGGTTCTGTGACCAGTTCTGTAGAGTTTGGCTTTGTTTTCTGAAGAGTACTTGGAGATACGCATTGCCATGCAAACAATACCTATCTATACCTACCATGCAATTTTGCAAATCTAAATGTTTATTTTCCTAAAGCAAATACTACAGACAGCCCTGTAGTATGTGTAGTATGAAAATTTCACCATGGGGAGCAGCTTGCTCTGCATAAACCTCGGCTCCTCAGGCGATGAGTTATTCTGTTACAGCTGGAGACAGCGGTAGCTCCGGGTCCCTCGGTAAGTGCAGGCATCCAGATCTAGGGGAGTATTGCAATCACAATCTCTCCGTGTGTTTCTAGAACGTAAAAAATTGTCTGAACAACAAAATCTGTGTAAGATTGCTGGTGGGTAATCTTCAAGGTTCCCTTCTGCCAAAGCAGCAGGGAGAAAATTGTCCTATTTGTGCAAGAAGGCAACAACATGCCTAACTGGGTTCAGATTTCTATTGATTTGTATCTGTGCTCTGCTCCTTGAATGATTTACTTACCACTTTCTGCATTTGTTTTTTTATTTTTCACTCACTTTTGAACAGTTTAGGCATGGTGCAAAATAGGAATTTGTTGATTGAAAAGTGAGAAAACAGAATTCTCATCTGCAAAGTTTTGAGCAAAGGTGGTAATTATTGCCAGGAGAGGTAAAAAAGTTCCTCTGAGAAGCTAAACAACCGAGCTGTTCAGAGGGGGTCATAGAAAGACATACTTCTTCCCCATGATGTCCCTGTCTGTTGTCCTAGATGACTTTTGTCTCTTCTTAATTGCACCTGCCTGTGTTCTGGCATGTAGCTGCCAAGCAGGGTATTTTTTCTAATTAATTTCTCACTTTGTGCTTCATGAATATATAATTTCTTCCATTTGGCTCCAGCAGTTATCCCATATGGTTCTGCTGACCATAGTTGTGCTCTTTTACCATGAAGGATAAACAAATGAACTCAAGGATGGGGAGGAGGAATCATGCATTGCACAGTGAAAGGGCACAGTTGTGCCATCATCTGTACATAATTTCCACAACTTTCTCCAATCTTGCAATCCTTGAAATTCAGGTTCCCTCTTTCTTTGCATGAGGTTCTGCTTGTGGTTCTGTTTGGCCAGGATACTGATGAAACTCAGAATCTGTGTTAATAATTTGGTTCATTGAAATTCATTAAATTTTCAACTGAACCTCACAGTTCCACCAATATTTGTTGGCTTTTATGTTGGGTCAGCAAGTTCTTTTTTTGTCATGCAGAGCTCATTAATTTCAGTGAAATTTTGTTTTGAAGTTTTGCATTCATTAACACCCATAATAGGAAACAGAAAGCATAAAGTTGATGCCAATTAAAACCACTTTAAGTTTCTTTCTGTGTAAGTGTGTATGATGATGTCCTTTGGCAGGCTGTGTCCTGGCAGCAAGGAGAAATGGCTGCTCTTGCCGCAGTTTTTGAAATGGTTATATCAATGTCCTCTTTGTGTAAATTTGATTATTCATATCCAAGATTCTGGTTTATGTTCATTTGACCTAAATATATGACCTGAGTTTTCCAAAACTTGTGTGTACAAGTGCAATCTTCAAATTGCAAACAAGACAGTGAAGTGACATATTGCTCCTGGGAGAGATGGAGAGTGTGTTGTGGTGTCTGCTTACTAAGTTTGAAATATGCTGAGGAAATCATGACCTGAGATGTTTAGAACTGCTTGGACGGTTTTGAAGCCATATTCCTTTTCAAATAAATAGTATAAAACTCTCTTAACTTTAAGAAACTCTATAGCACATAAGCAGTAGTAACACCAGCAGCAACTGCCCTGTGACCATGTGGATAGCTCAGAAGGAGTAAATGTGGGCTGGACTTGTCCTGCTGTTGTAATCTTACTGACCTTCAGGGCCTTCTGTGGGGCATTGTGTTTTCTTGAGGCTTTGTAATTGTGACCCACATTGTTTGGGGACTGAGTAACAGGGTTTTTTTTCTCATAGTATCTCTTCAGTGGACCAAGCCAAAGCTACACATATTTTTAGTCTTAATATTCTCACTCTTTCTAACAAGCCTAGCTGCACATCTATGCCTTCCCACTGTAGCTTGTATTTGACTCAGTCTTTCAGTAGCAACTCTCCTTATGTGTTATTTTTGATTTCACCTGTTTATCAGGTTTTTTATTCAGATGTCAACAAAATTTTCAATTTGAGCTGCAAGCACTGGTATTTAATTTATAGAGTTCTGTCAAAGAATGTTGTATTTTGTCTGCTGAGAGAATACCAAGGCATCATCTCAGCTCTTGTTTTCTCAGACTGTTGACAGCCAAACCTCCTGGCTGTCCCTGTGCACCTGTGCTGTGCTGGTCTGCTCTGCATCTACTACTGGTGGACTAGGTTGTTTTTTAATGGTTATTTCTGTAGCTTTGGTACAGAGTTTTTGAAATACTGGAAATTATTTGGGTCTTTACTTTTGCTATGTCTTTTCCAATACTTCCTTTTGAATTTCTCTTGCATTTTGACCTGTGAAATCCCTTCTGAATTCTTACAATTATGATCTTCTGGTTTTCAGTTTCCTCTTAAAATGGCGAGTCTAACCTAGTTTCACCTTACTTTCACTACATCGTTTCATTCAACACAATGATTTTTCTAGAAGCAAAGCCAGCCTTGGCTGCAGATCTGTGCTTGACGGCATCTCTTCTCTGAGCACAGTCACTGTCTTATAAGAAAAGCTGCCAAAGTATAATGGTTTTCTTTTGTCTTGTTAATTTAAGAGCAGCCAAAAATGCTCCAGCAGTCTCTCCTTCCTCCTGCAGGAATGTTTAATATTCCAATCTCTCAACAAGTATATTCTGTATTGCAATGTTCTTAAGAATTGCAAACCTGAGGCTAATAGCTTGCCCTCTCATTCTGGTTTACTTGAATGATATTTAGGAGATCAATTATCTTCAGGGCTCCAGGGCAACATTTACGAAATATCACTGTTTTCTCTGTGTTTCCATTGTGCTTGAGTCCATCTGCTTTCTTGTGGATAACAGGGTTCTATTTAAGTGTTCCAGGATTTTTTCCAGTAAATTTCACCAGTGATTTTTACTTATTTAGGAGTTTTAATTGCTCTACTTGTTGTTTCTTTTTATTCAGAGTTAAGTGCTATGCTTTTTTTTTTACCCTCCCTCTGATCTTCACTTTTCAGAGTTTTATTGTGAGGTCCCATCTTTTCTTAATGCGGTCTCTTCCAATTTCAGATAGTAACAGAGGCGGGAGGTGGTACTTTTTACTGCATGGAGGTATCTGTGTTACTGGGGTCTCACATCCTTTTAACTAGATCTAGTACTTGTAAGCATCTCAGTAGTGCATAATTAAGTTGTCATATGTCAAGACAGACCTGTATGAAGAGAATGTTACAAAAATAATTGAATCTATCAGTGCTTCTTTCCTAGCAGAAGGATGTAACTCCTTTTAAAAGAAGGGAGGTTTTTATCTGCCACAAAGTTCAAATTATTTTGGAGGTGAAGCTGGAAGTCTGGAGACCAAAAGTTGTTATGAGGGACTATAGTTTTCTGAAATTAACTCAGATGATAGTTCATTGAGGCTGCAAAGGCTGACACTTCTGTTCACCAGGAAAATACTATTGACTTCAGAATTCAGCTTAGAACAGAATTCAGCTATTCTCTGCAAAGGTGAAATGCTCTGTGTGTGTGTGTATATGCCTTATTAGGAAGCTGCTTTCTCCTAGTGCAGAACTGCCCTTCCCAGCCCTAGCAAACTCGTTACTTCTCTCCTGCTCATCCAAGCACTCTGTAGATGCCARCCATTCCCCTGCTCTGCCCTTCATGAGCACTGCTGGTCTGAGACATCCTTGTTCACACCCCAGGCAGCTCTGAAGGCCTCACTGCCAGTTGCACAGCCTAAAGAAAGTTTGAGCCTCCCCCTTTTCCACAGTGAAGAGCACAGTCCAGGTGATCCTTCTGGAATAACTGCATACTTAACAGTCCACCAGGGTTTCAGCAGCGCAGCAGGAGCTGTCCTCTCTACATCAAATATTACAGCAAGAGCTGAAGTGTCATTGCTCTTTTTAGCTGATGTCTAGCTGGGTGCACAGTGTCCTCCTGATTGGTGTTTTTTTTTAGTTTGGAGATTATAGTCATATCCTGAAAACAGTTAATGGTAAATACCAGAAATAGTTAGGGTTTATATGTTCTATCATTTCTTGTTCCTGCTTTATCTCCTGCTGTTTTTCAAATATTAGTTGCAAAAAACCAATTTGTTAACCATTGGGAGAAGTGGAGGTTACAGCCATGAGCAGTAGGGTGGTGACAGAGGTTGACCCTGCAGCAGTTATACATTTTCCATATGGGATGGTTTGGGAACTACACCAAGTCTGTCTCCTACCCAATGATGAATCGTGGCAGTCATTACATATAAAAAGTATTAAACTAGTCTAAGTAGTAACAATAAGTATGGATGGATGTGAGATTTTTCAGGAAATCTCAAATGCAATACATGCATGAAAACCATGAGCTATAAAAATATTTGTTATAATGATGATGTCTTAGTGGATAAGAGATCGATTTGCATGCAAGCAAGTTAAAAAATTGCCAGGCAATAAATATTCAATCAATTCTGGCTGTAACAATGCTGAGTTTTTATTGCTGTGTGAGTCAGCAGTTCTCCTCAAATTCAGCCTGTTTTGTTTGCTGTAGTGGACTGTTGTTGGAAGTACTCTTATTTGAAGGAATGGGTTTCAGCATTGAAGCCCCTTTCACAGATGTTTAGAGATCAGCTGGACTAGACTTATGCTTGTGTTCAATGAAGGCCAGATCTAATTTAAGTTACATTTAATGGAGAGGTCAATCTAACTTTTTTTTAAACTTCTCTTCCAACTCCTGATGTGCAAAGAAACTGGGAAGATCATTTACTAGCTTCCTTGTGGCCTCTGCTGAACTGTGGCAGTGGACTAGAAATAAGTAGATGTTCTGAGTTAAAAGATGAAAAAAAGAACTAAAAAGATGAAAAGAAAAAAATGAAAATCTGGGAAGAGACTGTGGGTAGAGGCACACAAGGAAGCTGCAGATCGAATGGCTTTGTTGAACTTAATTCCTCTCTCTTTAATTATTCCTGACTATTCTCGACATCAATTTGCATAAATAGTCCTTTTTTCCTCAACATAGATTTGACTTTTCTGCAGAAAATTATAGAACACTGACTTTTTGACAATTTGGTCTTCAGCCCTGTTGTACCTCTCTGTGGTCTCCGAGTTTAGCTGTTAGTCACCTTTACCAAGAACGTTTTAAATATAAATCTTGGTATGGGCCATTTCATCTGTGAAATGGATGCCTCATTTTTCTGTGGAACGTACAGGAGACACAGATGCCAAAGGGGTTCCTCGCTTTGAGTTGTAGTTGTATCTAAAGTCAGATTATTCATTTGTAATGCAGTCTTGCTGGAATTTCCATTGAAATGACTTCTCTGGAATTAAGCTCCAGGGAGAATTTGAAGTTATGGATAAACATTGGGTCCAAGCCAACTTGGATCTGCATTTTTATTACGCTCACTGAGTTGGTTTACCAAGGCAGAAGCACATTTCCTGGGACAGAGAAACTGCTGAGCCTGTCAGTGATATTTGTTCATTGTTCATAGCGAAGCTGCTGCCAAACTGCCAGTGGTGTCCAGTCTCTGTAAGGAACTTGCCAGAAAATGTCCTGCTGGGGAGTGCTTGAATAGCCCACCAAGACATCTGGTGTGTACGAACACATAAACACAGAATTAATTAATCGTAACTAGTCTCTACTGAGGGTGTACAAGATGAGATTTTTTTTTTTTTAATGTTTATAACTTGGATGAAAACTACTGGGTTGCAAATTTATAATTCCCTTTAACAGAGCAGAGTTGTGAGGATGCCTCAGCTGAGTATAGAGTTCTTAATGCTGTTGATGGTGCAGTCTACAGTGCAGCCTGAGTGGTTTTCTTAGTGATTGCCCAAAAAATCATCTGCATAAGGACAGATGTCTTCTAGCCTGGTCATTTATACCTCAAATTATTTTTTTTTCTTTTTCCAATTTTTAAAGGAAATGTTAAGATTTCTTCTTTACCTCCCCATTGTTAATGCATATCAGTAATGCAGAGCAGCAGTAAAAGCCTTCAGTATTGAAATCTGTCATATGCATAACATTCTCTGATCATATTTGATACAGAGACACTGGCTGACTTAATGATGTTTCAAAGCATAGCAATGTTTGCACATCTCCTTTCAAGATTTTAGGTTTCATTTTCATTTCCATCTTACAGGATTTCAACAGCATAGCACTTATCTACAGAAACACTACAGCATGTAGTGCAATACCTCAGGTGTAGCCAGGTGTTCTGTAGTAAAATCAGGAAAGACTTCAAATATCAGAGGCACAAGAGGCATTAGGGCATGACAGCACAAAGATAAAAACATTGTAAATTGTTGTCTCCTTGTGAACTCTGTCTTTCCTTTTGGATGTGTATCAGGAAAGAGACTAGGTGCTGTAAATCTCAGAAAAGTGCTGGGCAAAGTGTGAAAGCAAAATTCCCTTTGTCTTTGAAATCTACAATAAGTAAGAGAAAAAGGATTTTAACAATTTTTTTTTTTAAAGGCTTGCTTAGTTCAACTTTGACATTGGGGATCTTTCTTGCCTTTGATTAGAGAACAAATGTGGTGTTGCAAACTGGGCTTTGTCACTGGAAGGAAAATGTTTGTGGAAGATGCTTTCTTACTGCAATTCACACAAAGCTGTCATTAAAGCAATAGGTTGGGTTTTCAAGACACTTGCTGCTGATGACAACCTAAGATTTATTGCCTTTCTTTCCTAAAGTTGTATTAAAGGGTTTTCATTTGTAGCCATGTAGCTATGGGGCAGCTCTTCCACCCTGGGCTTGGGTTATATGCACGACTGCTACTGCCCGCTTTAAGGTGCTAAGGCTCTCTGGAACTGGATTATAGGGAGTTCAATCATTCATTGTAGAAATGAAGTGAAAAAGGCTGTCCACCTGAAGAGGTGGGAGCTGGTTTCTTCCCTCCATATCAACAGATTCTGACTTCAGTTGTTGATCAGTTCATGTCTATTTGCTTCACTGTTTCTAAAAGGTAACAAATTGATTGATTTGAACTTAAGAGTGGGACAGTTAGGAAAGGCAATACCCTGTTGGATTATTTTGAGTGGCTTCACCCCAAACTGAGAGACTTTAGCAGACTTGACATTTGAAGAGGGAGTCTAGATACATGACAGCTCAGCCTGCTTGAATGTGTGCCTTGTTACAGTCTAACTCATCCAAGATGAAAGCATTGATGAACTAGATGATTACACTATTAGTGGTACATTTTTCATTGTATTGAAAATGTCTGTTGGTGACTAATAGGAGATCCTTGCTTTTATTTTGTCCTCCTGACAGAAATGGGAAATCTTTGGAATGATCTCTGTTTGGAATGATCACTGGGGTATTTCTGTAGTTTGCAGTGATCCTCTATCTTCCATAATATACACCATAAACTTCCATTGTGGCAAGAGCAAGGTCTATATCTGAGACAATACAGTGTAAACTGTCATCAGCATGTAGTAAATGAGGAGCCTGAGAATGGGCTTTTGTCTGTGTTGTGGAGCATATTTACCTGCTGGGAGTTCTCTGCAGCTTTTATCCTCCTTGAGGTCAATGACATCTCTTCTTAAATGCAGTTAATTACTCCAAAATCTTCTCTTTCCTCTCACTAACAAATATGTCATCATTCTAAAGAAAAGAGACAGCTAAAAGGCTCTGGTGAACAGTGAAGACAATTCTGGAGATTGTATCTTTTCTCCTTTTGTAGTGCAGGGGCTCTTGATAGCTCACAGCACCATTTGTATGCCCAAGTATTCATTATACTGGGCATATTTAGCCAACTCAAATTCAAAATCTTCTAAAATTATTGTTTTGAGATAAATAGTAGTTTGAGTTCTCTGAACCTTCAGCAAAGGAAGGTAATTGCTGAAAAATGTTATCTTTATTGGTAAGGGCTCTGCTTGCAACTCAAAATGGAGTATAAGAATTTTACTTCAGGAGTTTGTGGTGGGCATTTGTATGGCACAGTTCAAGGCAGATGCCCACAGAGTGAGTGCAGTTTCACTAGCAGAGCTATATGCTCTGCAATCATTTATTTTTGCTTTCCAAGTGGAACACACCAAAACTGGAGACGTGTTGGAAGAGAAGCAGCTTATGCAAACCTGGGACATAAGTCTTCTCAGAGCTTTTGAACTAAATAAAATAATATACTATTACAAATTACCAGTAGAAAGTACTCTGGTAAGAGTCCAGTGAAGAGCCTGGGGAGGCACAGTAAGATATGCTCCTTATACTTCTGCAAATATTTTTAACATAAAATTGTTCATCCTCTCTTTCATATGGGGAAAATAGATATGCCCAAATTCTTATTTCAAAAACTCTCTTTCCGTATTAATATTTTCCATGTACTTTAACATAACTTTGAGCTGTGGCAATTGTGGTGCATGGAGGGAAAGGCTGTAGTGACTCACGTGCTGCCATAAATACCTGCAGATTTCCAGTGCAGATATTCATATTTCCATATTGTATAGTATGTAATAGCTATAAATAGTTTTGCAGTTATTCTCATAATATTTTTAGAAGTTACATTTTTTTCTGGGGTGGAAAAAAAAAAAGATTGATAGAGATAATTCTTCAGGGAATAGTTTTGTACAATAGAAGTAGAATAGTCTAGGGTGGCTTTTTACAACCATGTTTCTATGCTAAGATTTTATGAGTAGTATAAGTCTACTGTATAATTCTCATTTGCCAAAAATATTTTAAAAAGTGTATGGTGTCACAGGAGTGGTAGAGAACAGGGAATTGGAACAGAAGGCAGTAAGAAACTGTGGGAAGATAATTTGTAAGGACAGTGCAGAAGGTAATTTTCCTCAACGAATTATAGCTGTACTGATTGCTGAGAAGTGGAGATAGCCTTGCCTGCCCGATGAGGTTGGGTGTTATAAAAGAGTGGGTGAGCTAGTCAAAAGTAAGTTGGAGCTGGGGCTCCAGAGTGTGCTGCAGTTTGGGATGCAGTGTGCTGGCTGTGCTGTGAGGAGTAGGCGACATGTGGCCATGCAAGGGACACACAAGGTAAGAAGATGCTGTGTGAGGGACAGCTTGGGGTTAGGTGGCTGGGTAAGGGACAGCTTGGGGTTAGCCAGTCATGAAGAAGGAAACTTTCAGAGAAAAGAAGGGGTGTAGAGCTGCCTGTGAGGAAAGGAGTCAGAGTTGCCTGAAAGAAGTTCACTGAGAGAAGGCACGTAGAGTTTTTAATAAAGGACTGATAATAGTGTCAGTCCAGTCTGTCTCAAAATAATTACCACGGGAAACAGATATGGAAGATATGAAGGCATGTGCTTTTTTATGAGCATGGTAGCAAAAACAGGAAGGTAAATAGCTTTAACTGCATACTGTGAAAGCAACATTGAAGATGAAAAAAATCAGGAATGATTCAGAATTAGCACAGTAGCAAATCTCCAGCACAATTTGGATGTTTTTTGTTCTGCTTATTGGTGCCCTGAATTTCCACACTGACAGTCAGCAAAGGAAAAAAGAGCCATGCCAAAGTAGGAATTGAGGGGATATAGGTTAATCCCCTACCTCATTCTGGTAGGTGACGCTCTAAGCAGACTTTTGTTGGGAGAAAATATTATTCCATGTTCAAATGATTGGTTATTCTCTTTCTTTGTGCAGCTTCACAGTCTAAACTTTCTTCCCTGGGAATCAAATTTCCCTAGGGTTCCCTTTCTGTGTTGCAGTGTTCACTGTGTGGGAGTTAGACCTGTTAGAGCCATTTGATATATAATCTGCTATTAGCAGTATTTGGGGCTTAAATGACAAATTGGTAATTTTAAAGAATAACTTTGAGATCTGTGTGGGACTACAAAAATCACAGTGGAATGTCTTGACTCTGCTCTTAAGTTCTCTGTATTTAGGCCCCTAAAGTAGATGTAGTGAATCAGGGAACTCAAAGGGGTTTTAAACATATTCTGTGGTTTACAGGTTTTCTGCATGTCTGTACATGCACTTTTGTTCACAAAGTCTTGCACGAGATGCTACTGCTGCAAAAGTTCACACCAATTCAGCCTGTTATGGTAAGTGTGCAGTCTTCTCGTGAAACTTCTTTAATTTACAGTTGGGCAAAAAAAGACATTTTTCACAAAAGTCATCCTGCACATAAGAGAAGAACTCATCTTTTTGCAGGTTCTCTTATAATCAGTTCACTTTTGAAAACTACCTTCTATAATATATATTTTCACTGATGTTTCAGACCAAGAAGCCAATGAGTTATGTTTTAGTACTTGCTATAAGGTATAGAATATCTACTGTTTTAAAATATAAGGACACTTTGGGATAATTCCTGAGTGGATACTCCTGCATGTGAAAAGAGCTAGTTTTGTGTTTGAATCCTCATTTAGGTACCTTAATACTGCATTTAGTACTGCATTTGAAAAGAGATTTATGTGATCATACTCTCAAAATGCATCTTTACATATCTGGACATCTACTGGTGAGATATCTAAGCGTACAGGTAACAATTAAATTGTTGCTGACATCTGGCCTCTTCTGAATGCTTATTCTGTGATAAAGAAAGATGGGCAGTTATTGTCTGATTTAATGAGAAAATTTCTCTTCCAATCAAATTAGTCTCAGCACCAAGATAGTCAGGATCTGGTGCAGCACTGCCACTGGGGAAAGGAATAGGAAGAGCGTGATGAGAAATCTAATTTTAATTAGGCAAGTGAATCTTGGACAAAATACCATTTTATACCTCCCATATGCATAAGCAGGCATCAGGGTTTTTTCCTTTGACATGTGCACATGTATTCCCTTCTGGTTTTGGGGTGCCCTTCCCTGTCTCCAACTAATTATTGTGTCAGTATGCTTTGGGATTAGAGTCATCGTTCCTTATTTCTTGTCCTTCCCTGTGAACTTACTCACAGGGGGTGCTGGTGATCTTCAGCAGTGACTGGAAACACAGAGGTCTGAGCTGCTGCCACTGGCATTAAGAACCACAGGGATCCAGCACCTTCAGAAACAACTGCGTTTATAGAAAGCTGAAAATAACCCCAAAGTTACTGAGATGTATTTGAATGGAACAGTGGTGTTTTCCTCAAAGATGCAATGGCAAGTCATGTAACTATGACCAGGGGTTAGCCTACTGGGCTGGCAGTCCCCATGCAAGTTTTGAAGGGCGGTGATAATGCTAAACCTGAAGTCACTGCTGCCATGCAGCTCCTACTGTACTTCAGTAAATTTTAAGCTACTTTTGCTATCGGTGTGAAGCCCCTTAGGCAGTGAGTCTGGCTTTCACAGGTCTTTCCTACTCCTCTAAATTTTGCCAGCTTGACTTTTGCTTGGAAGTTTGTGTATCATCATCTGTTTGCTTGGCAGGAACTGGAATGTTAAAAAGGTTTACTTATAAATCCCTGAATTTTGTGCAAAAGTCTCCTAGGATTTGGTTTACAGCTTTGAATATTTGTTCTGTGTAATGCTGCACAAACTGAGGGTGTAGATTAGTTTGTAGGATGAGGAACTGGACAGGATCCATCGATTCAGCACAAGGCAGTGTCTAGCGCTTTCCCCCGGCATTAGTGGTGCAGTCACACCCTACAGGATTGAATGCCAAAGCCACAGGAAAAATGAAAGCAAACTGCAAATTATATTCATTAATGATTGTTATTCTAGTGAACTTATACTACCTGAATGCCTGTGCATATATTTAAGAGTGCCACTGTCTCCTAAGAGAAGAATTAGATTTACTTGTTCTTGACTTTAAATGCTTCTGTACAATTACGTTTGGGGTGTTAGCTTTGCAAGAGGAACATTACCTCACCTTTGATAAATGAAATAATTTGTTTTGTATAGAAATTATATTAACATGTGTAAGGTCTTCTCCTCCCCTAATAGGTGAAATTTAGACTGGTGGGATTTTACACAGTATCCCTAAAAAAGAAATAGTTTAATAAGTGACAGAGACATCTATCAGGCATGTCTTCCAATGAAACTGTCATAAGTAAGAGTCAAAATTACTATTCCTTGGGTGAAAATCCAGGCTAACTCCTTTGGTGTCAGTGGATTTAGGAGAGCAATGGTAAGATCAAGACATGGCCAAATTTTCAAGTAGTGCCAATGTAGGAATTGAATATTAGCATTTAACTTAATGCAGTGGTCTTAGTTCAGATAGGGATTCTTTTAAATGTAATAATCTTTGTAAGATCCCCTTTTTTTTAAAGCTAGTTGCATTATAATGTATTTGTTCCTATTGACTTTTTACTTGCCTAGAGATATATAATTTTTCCTTTAGTGTGTTGATTTTCTGAAACTATAAAAATGTAATTAACATGCACAAACTGCATTTATGTGCCCTGATGGCATGGAATGACATGTTTGCCCAGTTTTTATATGTATGTTTTGTGGATGTAGACTGGACATGAAAATTGGGAATATGGACTGATAGAAATTGAAAATTATCTCAAAGGAATAACAGGCACATACCAATTTGTCTCATTTAATTTTTGAGACAATTGAGGGAGTTTGCTATATGACATTTGCTTGTGGTCTAGAACCAGGCTCTTGCCCCTCAAATCTTTGACAGGCTTTACAGGTTTTGCTGAGTCTGTTCAGCCCCTCTTTTGAGAGATTTGTGAAGTTTAATCTTATGTGAACACTCACTTACAAATATTTTTGTATATACAGCTCTCTTTTGGTTTTGTAAATCAAGTGAAGAAAAAAGGTTTGATTTTTTTTTTTTTTTTAAGAGATGTGTGTTTCAGCAAGAGATTATCTATTTATGAATTTTAGTATTAATTTATTTAAAAGCTCATACTCCAGACAAAAGCTCTGGCCACAGTGGATCAGATTTTTCTGAAGAAAAGGTCTATTAAGTTTATTTGTATCACAAAGCATACCAAGTATCTTTGTCTAGTTATTTCACATTTTATTGCCTGAAACAAAAAGCAGAACAACTTGTGTCAATGCAAGAGTTGCAAAGATGCTCAAAACTTTGCATGAACATTTTGGTATGTTCTGAAATTTATTTTCCTGACTTTATAAGGTCACTTTGGCTATTCAAAGGATTTATATAATCTGAACTTCCATTACTCCAACTCTTTGTTCACAGCTCCATCAGAACTTTGGAATAGTTTCTCAGAAGTAACTTATATGAGAGCCATAATAATTGAGGTCAGAGGAGCCATATGTTTGATGAACAGCATCTAGGAGCTGTGTTAAGTGGTCAGCATCCATCTGCAGATGACGTTTTATCAATGAATAATTAACTGTGCACTTGCCTCTGATGATCGCTGTTTTGGAGAAGAGCCTTCTGAACGGGCTTGAGCATTTTTTCCTTCTAAAAAGGGTTTTGAAGAGCTCCTTTTATGTTTCATGAAGCTTTTTCCCTACTCTTTGGCAGCTAGCTAGTTTGGGGGCAGGGAGAGGTTTAGATTAAAAACTCAGTGAACGCACATTGGAGAAGGAGTTCTGGCTTCCTGTGAGCCGGTGCAGTTGAGAGAGGATAAACTACCATATTCTTTATCATTCTATTGTTCTTCTAGAAAGGAAACAGGTTGATGGCTTGTAGGTAAGGCAAGATTCATTCATTCTTTTGCATGCAGCCAGGCCTGTGGGGACACGAGAAGGCAAATACCTCCCTTTGTGGCGGGGTTATCTATTTGTGTGCTCTCAATGCAGCCCATTTGAAGCCTTCCTGTAATTAAAGATGATTTTTTTTTCCTTTTAGCTTGTCTCTCTTGCGTGCCAAACATCAGACTTAGATTTATCTGTCTTGCCATTCTTCGTGTAATGTGGCTTGGTCTCTCAAACAAAATACACTGCTCATCTGTCCTGGCTGAAGTGGAGGTGTGGATGTATGTGTGTGCATGTGAAGTCAGACAGAATTTATAAATTTTTTCTTCTTCATTGTTGATGTGGGAATTGCAAGGGGAGAGACAAGAGAAAATACGTTGCCCTGCAGTATGTGTACTCTTGTACTGCAGTGATGGAAATTTTTCATTTGCCAGTAATCATGGGCTTACTTGACTAATCTTAATGCCAAAAGATTTTTGTTTTTTATGTATTTTTCATGTATGCATAGCTCTGTAGAGTATTACTGTATAATTTCTTAATTCCAGTACTTCTCCTACCCTGTTAGAGAAACACGTTGCTAGAATCCTGTTTTAATCTTGCTTCTTCAGTGAACCAAGGCCATTTCAGTTTTCCATTTAGACATAAACAATGTGGGGCAATAAGCAAGGGGGAGGCTTCAGTAGGGGGCTGAATCAAAAAGGGGAATTATTTAATTAACTGTACTTTTAATTGGGGATTCTTGTCAACTATTCTAATTTGCTAAACTTATAAAAATGTTGAAGCCTTGTATCATGTGTGCGTTCTGTCATAAGTGCACCTGGAGGACCTTCAGTAAGTGGTAATTGCTTTTTATAATTTTTTAATTTTTGTTGGGTTTTTTTTGTTGTTTTTTGTATAATTTTGTTTGGCTTGTCATTTTAGGGTTGATAAGGCATTAGTCTGATGAAAAAAGTATAGTTGTGTATTGAACAGCATATTTTGTATCCTGTTAGTCTGCTGTTCACTGCCTGCTTTTCTCTTAGTCTTTTTTCTAGATTTTCTGAAGTTTTCTGAGTCATAGGATAGCAAATTTTCAGCTTTTGTAATGTTCTTCATGTTCCAACTTTAATTCCTGCTTACTTACTTTATACTTGGTAAACACATTTATGTGCCTGTTTTGCCTGTAATGAAATCTTGATCTCAGAAAATTCTAATCTTGAAAATTACCTTCTGAATGAAGGAACTGGGCAGTTGTTGAGGTGAAATTGAGGTGAATGAGACGACATGCCTTCGAAGAGCTGCTTCTTGTAACACTCATAGAGTGAGTAAATAATGTGAGCTTCAGGACAGATTCATCTTTTTTTAGAGTGACAAAATAAATTGTGCTACGTATTTCCAAAAGGTATTTTTTATGTCAGTTACTTATTCCTGTAGTAACAGTGACAGGTGCAAATCAAAACCAAATCCTGTCTGTCTGTCTTTCTGTCCCAATCCAGTTTTTACAAGCAATTATAATGAAGTTCTAATAACTAAGGGTCTTTGAGGGGCTATTAATAATCAACTCTGATATCTTATGCTAGTGAAATGTGAAGCTTGCCCAACAGGTACTGCTTGAG
>PYHW01009579.1:203044-257271 GCA_013186435.1 Turdus rufiventris
TTCCTTGTATTAATCCAAATAGAATTCTTAAATAAGGCAATGTAATCAAGTAAAAATAAATGTAATGGCTTGTGTTTAATATTCTTGTTAGAGTCCTTACAAATCAGACAGAAACATTAGGAAAAATTGATTAAACATGTGTCAGTAGTAAATAATAGAAGCCTGGATTACATCCAAGTCAGGTAATAACTGATTAATATGAAGAGCTGGCTATATGTCTTGCCTGAATTCTGATGATTTTAGGGTTTTGCTTATACCAGTGTAGGACGCATACTGATGTATTTAAAAACCTAAGTCAAACTTTTGTGGAAATTGATGGAAAAGTATTTGTTAGTGTATTTTAACAGCTTGGACACTACTTACCTTTAGGTATTGCTTGATGTTTGCTATTCAGTACTTCTAACATTTCCCTAAAGTGCTAGCTCTAAGTGAAAACAGAACATGTTAGAGCAACATGTGCTTTTTAAAGTGCTCAGCATAAGCAGGGAATGGCAAAATAATATTTATTAAATGTTTGTTGCACAATAGGGTAATGCACAACTTGAAGGGGTTCAGAGTTAGTAAGGGTTTCTGTATTAAACAAAAGCTAGTTTCCCTTTGCAGTGTCTTTGAGCTTGGACCCTCACAATACTGCTGCTCTGGTGATGTGAGAACATATGGGAATTCCCATGTCCTGGAAATTTTCTCTTAAACCATTTAGGTTCCTTGTGAAATGTGGATAATTTTAGGGAACTGCTATAAGTCTCTTAACACTTGTGATCATAGTGCATTTTTTGGAAGTCAACTGCAGCATCATGAGAATAGGTGAAGACCACTCTTAATGAAGAGTGTGGTAGCTGACAGGCTCCCTGGGGCCACCCTGCTGCTGGCCATCACCTCTGGGCTGTGCTCTGCCATCAGTGCATCTCAGGTAAGCCATTTGTGGCTCATGTTTCTAGCAGAAGTGCTGCTTGGTGCATGGTGTGCAAATGCAGCTGAATTGTCAGACCTCAGTTTGGTGCATTTGTGCTGGGCAAGGCCTGAGCTGGCTTTACTCCCTGTGTGGGTCCCTTGTTTGCTTAGTGTACTCAGACCCTACACGTCACACAAAACAAGGTTCAGCTCTGTCATTAAGCATCCCAACCTGTGACATGCAAAAAAGCTGGGATGCAAATGAGCCCCAAAGAAATTAAATGAGGTGCTCGGGGTCAGACGGTGATTTTTCTAGACAATGACAAAAGGCTGCAGATACTGGTTTTATGCTTGGCTCGGGGCTGCTGCAGGCTCATACTTCGCGTCGGCAAATTTCTGAACTTTGTCCGTATATTGGCTGTTCCGGAGTATAAGCTGCACTTCTGGGTTGGGACCAAAATTTTAGTCAGAAGGGTGTGACTTATACTCGTGAAATTACTGTACGAGTAATGAATTGGGAAGTTATTTGCTCTGGACTTTCCATCACCAAAGCCTGTTCAGTAGCCTCTACACTGGGTGCTATGCTCACTGCTCAAACCAGAGGAGCAATTTCCCCAGATCCACCCTGAATGTCCACATAGTGGTCTGACTAGAAACATGTCTCCCTCTTATTTCTTTATTTTAAATAGTAATTAGTGTGGCATAGCTGATTGTGTGATCGATGTTGAAGTAGTTTAGCTGGATTGCACTGCATTTAAGAAAAAATTTCCTGTCTTCAGACACCTCTTTAACATTCTCTCCAGTGCTCTGTCTCAAGGTTTTATCTATAAATAATCTTGACCAATTTACTTTTACTCTATTATTGTGAATGGTTCTGTGGATTAAGAGAATGCATCTAATGTGATAGATTTGGATTGTAATAATTCGGTTGATATTTCCTCATTCAGATTTCCATTAAAAGTCACAGTTGCCCTAAAGTAGGACCATGACAATGTGACTGGTTGTCTGAAAGATGGGACAAAAAGGGAACTCAATGACATGGGAAGACAGGGTGGTGTGGTGGAAGAGCTGCCAGAATCAATTGCAGGGCTTCCCATTGCTGATTGGGAAGATGTGTTACACAGGACATTAATGAAACTTGCAGGTGGTATTGGATTGGAAGGCACTGGAACCACGCTGAAGAGAGAAATTCAGGTTATCAGTGACCATGGGAAAAACAAGAGGAGTATCTACTAAGAACTGTTTCAGTCTAGGAGAGAAAGTATTTCTGAAGGAAGGTTATCACGTGTAACACTGAAGAGAGAAGAAAGCTTGGAGATAGAAACGCTGTCACTGGGTGTCTCACTGAAGTTTAAGTTCCTTATTTCTATGTGTTACAATGATGAAAAAGCCACTAAATCTGGGAGCTGTTCTTGAAAATACCCTTTTCAGAACAGGTCATTAACTGATACTGAAAGGCAGTACTTACGCTCTGCAAGCTCACATAAAAATCTAGGGTGGAGAGGGAAATGTAACCTGTATTTTATAATGGTTGGGTAATACAGCCTGACGTGCTTCATTCATGTACTGCCTATGAAGCTTGTTTTGTGTCTACTGAAACTTACATGGTGCAATGACTGGTTGTGTTTGCCTTCTTAGAAAAGAAAAAAGCATAACAAATATTTGGTTTCTGTCTTCATTGAGTTACTACTTTACTAGAAATGTTTCTAGATAACTTGAAAACAATRATGAGGCCCATGTAGTCACCTTTCAATCTTTRTTATGAAAGAGCAACTAGAGAGATATGTCATGCCYGTGTTGCAAGCCCCTGTCTGGAGTAGCATCGGTTATGGTAATTTCTATGCAAGTTGAGGACTTTGTTTTGAGCACAAACACCTGATGAAGAATTTTCTGGAAATACATAAATAAATGTTAGAAGTTAGACATAGCTCTTTTCCTGTGTTTTATGGTGTTCTTCTGGGCAGCTGGTGGTATCTCCACATGCTTATAGCCGTAACAAATAACTTGTGAAGTACTTGTTAAAATACAGACATTATCATATGTGGGGCCAGCTCTATGTGCCAGTAGCAACTGAGTTGTTTTTCTGATGGCAGTGAAGGTGTTATTTGCAGCTTCCTTCACTGGCTGCTGGTGATTAAATTTCTAATAACCACAAGAAGGTTTTAATTACATTTGATCTTTCTAGGCTGTTTTGATATCAAGTAAACTTTTAAAAAGCCTCAATCATCTTCCATAGAACTAAAAATGAATTGAAATTCTACCATGCAATTTTGAGCTGACATTTTGATAGTTGCAGAGAAGAAAGTACACAAAAATAATATTCCAGCTCTACCAGGGCCCAAGGCCATCCTTGTACCCTGCACTCATGTTAGACCGCTGCAACTGGGCAGTACCTTGGAGAGCCTTGCTGCAGGAATACCAGTGGCCAGAAAGGAGAGGGGAATTTGGGGTGAAGGGATGAAGGACAGAAATGCCTATAGTAGAGCTGTGGCTACAGTTTGCAGATAGGCTGTGGGCTAAGTAGTGTGAGTTCTCCTAAATTTTATGCTGAATTACCATATCAAATACAAATGCTATAGCTTTTGTCATTGTCATTCTGGTTCTAAAGTGTTTTGATTTCTATCGAGAGTTATTCTGAGATAAATATATCAGCAATATCCTGTGCTGTTCCACTGTTTCTGTATGTGCACAGCATTTAATTGTGTACCAGCATGGACTAAATTTAGGAAATAAAATAAAGTATCATGTCAGGATATTTATTAATAGGACATTAGCGATATGTTGCAATATCATGGGTGAAATTTTTTGTAATGCTAGCTAAATTCACAAACTGTTTGCAAATATGACTGATTTTGAGAAATGCCCCTGCATTAGCTGTGGCAAATTGGTATATTTTACTGATAAATTCTGCTCCCCTGAGAGTAATGAGATGCAGTAATTCCAGCAAGGAAGAACATAGTGCATTTCAGAGTCCTTGTCTAAGACTGCGAGGTGGTTGCTGTTGATATTTCACTCACAAAAGTATGACCTACCCTCAAGCTAATTGTATTGTCAAAATTGTCTCTAATGTAAATACAGGATAAAATTTGCATTGCCCACTCTTTTTGGCTACCAGCATTCTCAGAACTGATGAATTTCCCAATTTTTTTGCATAGGCTTCACTCTGAGATATGATTAGTTAGTTGTTAGTTGTACTCTGTTGACTTTGTGGTTTGCTTCTACCTTGTTTTGCAAGTCCTGAAGATCTGTTTGCAGTTACTCAGGTAGACAAAATTTTCTGTAGGTCTGATGTTTTAGGTTTTGTTTTTTTTAAGGGATAATTCAGCGATAGCTGGATATGCAGCTTTCTTTGTTTTGGAGGTTGATAATGTGCCAGAGCTGCACTGAATCACCGTTGGGTTTTGTTATTCCTCAGCTTCTACTGGTCTGAAATATTTGTTACTGTTTCATATGAGTGAGCACCTTGAGATTTGCTTTTCAGTAACTTTCAAGTGGATTCTAGAACCAAGACACTTAGTGAATATTGGGTTCATTTGAAAATGCAGGTCTAAGCTGCTTGCTGCCTAGCTATGCCTGAGAAGATGCCAGTGGGATCCAACAAGCCCAGGAAGGCTGGCTGGTACAGTCCTAGTGTGCATGTCTGTGTTGCATCCTTATGCCACCAGCATGAAGGTTTGTCAGCATTCGTCATATGCTGCTTCTGTCTTCCTTTCAGTAGGTCTTTTACTACGGAACTGACAGATCTTGGGCCTGTCTTTTCCCTCTGTAAATCGATTAAAAGGTTAGAATATTAAGATTAAAAGGTAAAAAGCAAACTGATGTCCAGAGTTCTAGCTATCCCACCTTAATAGGAGTTTGTACAAAATGCTCCCACAGGACTGAATCTAAAGTTGAACATGATCCATGGGTCAGAGAAAGTCAAGGTCCTGCTGGCTGTGTGCTTCTGATGATGGCTGCTCCATCCTCCTCACCTGAACTTCTGGTACAGCTTGGTCTCCAGGAAGCTGAACTATTTTTTTTACCTCTGTTAATATTTCATAAGCTAGAGGGATTGTTACCTGGCTGAAAGCTGATGCCATAAAGACAAAAGCATAGAAGAGACAACCTGTTTAGTCTAGCAGAACAGTATTGTGAGGTTAGATGAAGTGTTTCTTACTTTATGACATATTATCACAGAGATAAATGCGAGCTTGGTTTCTATAAACAAGGCAGGCTTTGTTCTTGTCATTGGTGCAGTGAAGAAAGAAGGGTCATGCATGTGATTTGCTTGTTCAGGCTTTCAGCTTGGGCTGGATAAGTGATACGAGTAGTAAGAGGGATGCTTTACTGAAAGGCAAGCTGGAGACAAAGCAAGTAACAACTTTAAAAACGTGTAAATTAACACCCCTTGTGTAGTGACAATGTTGCTCTATTGGATGTGTTAATCCCAGCATTCCTGGACCTGGACAGGCCTTGAACTCATAATAAAAAGATACTTTGGAATTCAGCAGTAAATTCTAATGCTATAGAAAAGACAAGTTATGTTGGTCTGCTATAGTGGTTTTTTCAATAACTTATCAGTGATAGCATAAATACAGGCTAGAGCACTTAACTAGGCTATGGGAAAGTTATATTAATGAGAGAAAAAAAGAAAAGGAAGTATTAATTATAGTGAACAACAGTACATCTGAAGCTGCATATTATCTACCTCAAAATAATGATGAAGCTGTGGTAGAACATTCTAGTTCAAGTCTTTCCACCTCCCAAGGGAATCAATTAGAAAATATTAGAACCAGAATAACTCTTCGAATTCTTTGGAATTCTTCACCATCATTAAAAGAAAGTGAGAGTGAATGTTTAATTACATATGCAATCAAGCTGGAAAACATGGGCTGTTACAGCTTTACTGCTGCTCAAGACTGTAGTCACATGTTTCTGCCTGGCAATCCTTCAAGTTCAGCCTCCCAAAAGACCTTTGGGAAGGTTTGGGTGAATGAGGGCTTATCAGATGCAATTACAAAAAGAATCAGAAGATCAAAAAGCAAGACTGAGTGCAGTGTAGGAGAAAGTTGCAAAGTTGAAGGAAGAAAATACTGAAGATAAAGTTTAAAAGCTTGAATTTTTTTCAGGCATCGAAAGAACAAGAGGTCACTGAAAAATTCAGCAGGACTTCAAAAAGCAATTTAATGACAAAAGCAGCAGATTTATCAGATTTGATGAGTTTTCAGCCTCAGTGCTCATGCTCACCTAGCAAGGTGGAGGTCAGATACCTTGAGAGAAACCTGCCATGAGGAGGAGAGGAAATGCTGAATGGAATTTTGCTCACTCAAGATCAGCCAAAATGTGATGAGCCTGTGATGCCTCCCAGTGTTCCAGGAAGACAACTGTGGCAAAGTGGTGCTTTATTAACTTTAAGTGGGCCAAGGATCAAATGATTTAGGAAAAAAGTAAGATTTTTCTTTGAAAGTGTGTGTTCTCACCCTCTGCATCCTAATTCGGTGTTTCGTGTGTTTTTACATTTGTAGGCAAAGCTGATTGTGAGACTAAAGGCAAAGCCGTGCTGTAGCAAAACCTCTCAGTTGTATTATTTATCTTGCTCATCATCCCATGTGATGCTCTACAACTTAGTTCCGTGTTCCTTCCTTCAGCTGCTTTGGAGCCTGTTGAATTCCAGTTTCACTGCTCTGAGCTTGGACACAGGATGCAACTGAGTCACAGTGAACACTGGCAATATGGACTTGAGATAGCATTAGACTCATCTAGATTAAGCCCAAAATAGAGCTAGTGTCAGATATTTGGATGCTGATTAAGTGAAGGAGGAAAAATTTGGTATTGGTGCATGTCATATAGAGAGTATTTATCCATAAGTAGAATCTATCTAAAATTGTTTCAAGTTTGCTGCTTGTAATGGTTGGCTTGCTTATGGAGTTTGTTTTCTAGACCCCTTCCATTCCCAACTTCTGAGCTGTGTTGGGCGTGTTGCAGCGTCAGGGCATATAAGCTCTTTGTGGAAAACAGCTTTTCTCAGCAGCAGTTAGTCTGCTATTCTTGCAGGCCGTGAATCCCTGCAACTTCATTTAGTCATCCAGTGGAGAGATTTGTTGCTTGTCACCCAAGCAGTGAGTGCCTTCTCAGGTTTATCTATAACATGACATATTTTATATATGACATTCCTTTAAAAATGTTACTAATGTTGGATTGGATGTAGTGGTGGAACAATTTCAAATGTATATTCTGCCACTTTTTTCCTTTGCTCCTGTCTGAACCACATATTTTCATGTGTGAACACTTACATTAATCTGTGCCTTGTTAATATATTAAGTATCAATTTGCGTAAACAAGATTGTTGAATGCTGTAATTTAAATGCTAGGCACAGTTTTTTTGCTTGTGACAGGAAGGTATGGAAAATAATTGTAATAAATATTTATAATAAAGAAACAACAAAGAAATAGCTTTTAAATGGGTCTGTGACAACCAAAACACAAGTCCTGGTGTTGTAGATTGAGAGTGGATCAGTTCTCTAAGAAGCATGGATTTACTGGCAGAAAGTTTTGTGTATTTTCCAAGGTAAAAAGAAATGAAATTATCAGGAATATGTTTCTTTTTTTTATTTTTTCCTGCTGCTGCAAAATGAATCAAGTCGTAGCTTTATAACATCTACCCCATGAAGCCAACTTGTGAATCAGAGACGAGTGACAAAGCCCTTTTCAACTTGGCTCTTATTTCAAATGAAGAATTCCAGCACAGGTCAGGCTTCGCCCTGGAACAAGCCCTTCTTTGGTATCAGCTCAGTGCTGGAAGAAGTGCATGTGGGATCTGTTTAGTGTTCAGACCCTTGGCTAGCTAGGTTAAACTTCAACTTGAACTTGAAGGCAGTTCCTTCTGGGCTAGGAGCTGACTTCCTGCATGGGTGTTGGGCAGCACTGGGAACATGCAGCCATGGGACACAGCTGATCTGTGCTCACTGCCTGGAACAGTGAGCAGTTGTGCCAGAGCTCTGCCTACGAGGGTGAGCCTGCAGCAACATGTATACATGTGTTCATCTATATCCAGTTTTTAGAACAATGGCAATACATAGGTTTAGGCACATCTTAAGTGTATGACAAAGTATAATCTAAGTTTCAACTTGGAATCTGGATCTTCAGGTAAATGGCAGCCAGGAGAAAAATAATCAGGAGGCTCAGGAAATAACTTTGTTCCCAGTAATGTATATTTAAGTGAATTTTAAAAATGCATGCCCGAAAAGCAGAGAATATGCTCAATTTTTTGTGTAACACGTTCTCAAATTTCAGCTATTTATGAAATTGTCTTTGTATCTTTTCTCAGAATTTAGTCTGGTAGAGTACGGTGATCCTGGTGCAACAGGTATTTCTCTTTTTACTCCTGTTTTTTCCATCTCTTCCCAAGTCGTTGGCAACAATTCCTAGTTATTGCAGGACACAGTTTTGTTTAGATTGTCAGGCCCATATTAGAAAGCTGGGAAAGGCCAGTACACTCCAGTAGATGATTTATTGTAAGAGGTCAGGTGAGCTGTAGATGTAAATAGCCAGGGACAAATAACTTCATTTGTGTATTTTTACTTCTGTATCTTGCAGAAGTGAAGCCAGTGACTCCACAAAGATCAGAAGCAGTGAATCTTCATTCCCATTTTTTCTCTCTCGTGTTTTTCATTGCATTTGGGTTTCTTTTTTTTATTATTTTTTCATGTGAAAGGTCAGTGCAATATTAGACTTCTCATTTAGACTTGTTAAAGAGAAAATAGCATGTATTTTAGGTTTTGAAATGGTACTGTAGTCTGAATGTCATAGGGGAGAACAGCTTCACAGATAATGTTGTTCTGTGTTTGTCAAGTTAGGTTTGCAGCTTTAGCTTAAACCTGACATCTGCCTGTCTTTCTATGCCCCTGTTCATACACAAACTTACTTGCAATTTGTGGCTGTGCTGGGGGGTGGGTTGCTGTGTCCAGGGGCTTCTGTAAATTGGGGAGGGTAAAGGTACAGGCGGAGCAGCACTGGTAGGTTCTCCTCTGCCCTCAAGCCCTGCAGAGCCCTCTGCTTGCCTCTGAGCCAACCTGGATCATGTAAGTTCATCAGGGCTGCTTTCAGGCTTTTCCCACTGGATTAATGAAATCTTGCTGACAATCTTCATGAGAGAGGATTGCAGAAGATTTGTTTCATGTAAATTAGCTATTAATTTTTTTGCTGTTGTTGCTTTGGCAAGAAGGAAATCTAAACCAATGAATAAGTTTGCTGTGGAAGCCAGCTGGAGGGAATCTGAAGAAAAAAATGAGCTGACTGGAATTTACTGATCTGTGCGAGAAGTTATTCATTAGTTTCATACAAAAACTGCCAATCTGTAGTTGTCTAGGTAGTTAATGTCGACTCCATGGCAGTGGTTTGTGAGGTTTTCTTTCACTGAGAGGCACCCCAGTGACACCCTGCTCCTCTGCAAAGATGAAAAGATTCCCACTCTGTGCAGGTTAGCAGCAGGGTTTTACTGAGGAGGGATATATAGAATGTTAATCAATCACCCATTTTCCAGTATATGAGTAAAACACTGACTCCCCGGCAAGAAATCCAAGCAGGTCAGACAGCAGCTGGAAACCCTGTGATTGTTGTGGTAGATACCTGGAATATAAATGTCTTGGTGTCCACATGGTCTGTGGATCAAAATGAGTCTCCTGTAACAAGTAACAGAATTTGTATACTACTTGCACTAATCTAAATATGGCTCAACTTCTTGAACTCCTGGAAATACATTCTGGATGCTGATAGAGGGGAAAACAGCAAAAACAATACATTTTCTGCATGTGTGAAAAGTGCTCGATAAACAAGAGATGAATTTTGTCCCTTTTGTCCATATATATGTGTTTGGGGACTGTGCATGAGATGTGGGAACATCTGACTGACCTCTGTGTGGATGTGGAATTGGCACGGTTCCCTGAAGTGTGTGGTGAACTGCTCCTGCCTGCAGCTGAGGCATTGGCCCTGGTGGCACAGCAGGCAAGCTGCTTCCCAGTCAGCACTTCTGTGCCTGAGAGAAGCGTGCTTGTTCAACTCACAGAATCATAGCCTATAGAAGGTTTGGATTGGAAGGGACATTAAAGAGCCTCTTGTTCCTACACCCTGTCATAGGCTGGGACACCTTTCACTGGACATGTTGCTCCCAAGCTCCATCCAACCCGGTCTAGAACTCGCACTATAAAGGTGATGTATTACAAAAAGTTGTTGCTCAGTCTTGAAAATACACTCAAATGAGTAAATTAAAAGTAGTGTAGACATTCTGACCTGAATATATGCAGTTGTTTGCTTTAGTTGGGGTTGTTTCACACATTAGTGCATTGCCAGCAGTGGAAGTGCCACAATGTGTCTGAGTTGTCTCCACCCTTCCATTGGTACATCTTGAAATGAAGTATTTTTAATTAGTTGTTAACTCCAGAGGATATCTGGATTGGTGTATTGAACAGAACTTGAAAATATCTGCTGCCGAGAATGTGATTTGGGGAGCACTTCAGCAGCGAGATAAAAGTTGTTATATAATTGTAACAGTAGTAATTCAGTCCACCAGCTAGCGTGAGAGGAATAGCATATATCCCTTTTATTGGAAGCATTCTTCATCTGCTGTGACCTTAATGTGAATTCTCAGACAAAAATGAAGTTAAGATGGAGTTACAGATGGAAATACTCACTGGTACTGCTTAGAGACTCATATTACAGAGATGCTGCAGTTATTCCCCAAAAGAGGTGATTCTCTGCAAAATGCAGAAATCTCCTTATTTGTCAAGAATTTGAGTGCCTTAACAGTGTATTTTTCAAATCATATCATTGTAGCTCTACATAGTTCATGTAGGATTGCAGCTGAATCTAGATAAAAATTGGCGTAAGAAACAGATTCTTTTTCTAAATCTTTTTTTACCGAAATGAATGCTTCTTTCCTTTAGTTGGAGGAAGGTTGGATTTGGCTCCCATTAAGATTTCAGGATTTCATACGTCCTGAAAAATTTTATTGGAAATGTCAGTGATTTTAACAGCTTGGGAGCTACCTGAAATGATTTTTCATGAAATACTGTGTAGAACAAACCTTATTTTGTCCCATGGTTCTTATGGGAAGGAGGTTTCAGTTTGTAGATCACACTATTACGCTACTTTCTCAGTAATCCCCAGTCTCATTTCATTTATATATACTATAATCTTGAGTTTTATGATACAGTTTAGTCTTTGTTTTGATTTGGTGAATGAATTTAGTGTACTGACTGCTGGCAGAAGTGTCACAGACCTTGTAGTTTCCATAGGGATGGTGGAATTTCCCATGGTTGTTTGCATAGATGTTGATAAACAACTGCCCTTCCTAAGCTTGCTTTTGTATGGAATTGCTGTAGCTATAGCGAGGTATTGGGTAGAGTCTGGTTGGATATTCAGGGCAGTTGGCACGTCTGAACTTCAAAGCCTGTTTATGTCCACTCTGCAGCAAAATCTGCTCCATCCTGCACAGATGTAGCATAGTTCAATTCACAGTAACGACAAATCAAAATACTCCCAGGTGATCTGCTAGACTGATGCTAAGATACTGAGATGCACCTTTGTGTCAAAACTAAGCTCTGAATTTACTGCAGACAGGTTTACAGGCAGAGTATCAGTACCTCCCTGATGTAGTTCTGGTCCTCTTTTAGCATCTCTTACCCAGGATGCTGACATAGGTACCCACACAGCTACAACTGTGCATTTTACCATCACAGTCAGAGCTCAGGCAGCTTCTTATCTCTAAGGGATATACTCTGAAAAATATTCACCTCCTCAGATAAAGGATGTCCACCAGCACTTGTTACATCTTAAAGTGTTCTCTCCTAGGTAGATACGTTTGAGTGATCATCTTTTGAGGAAAGAGAATTCCTGCCTGCTGTGGCAAATACCCTAGTTTTTTAGTGTTGACAATGCCTCTGTTCCTCTGAGGTCTTGGCTTTCAGCTGTGAAAGAAAATGTCCGCCTTTTGAGCTGGGGATTTGCAATTCTGTGCTCATCTGCCTAGACACAGACATGGTCCCTCCTCTTGTCCCCATTCTTGTATATTTGGGTCATACAAATAAAAATGCATAACCGCTTATCCCCATGATTTCTTAGTGACCTGTAAATACTGATTTTCAGCCAAGACAGATCTTTTATTTCTTTCAAGTGTCAGAGAAAACTGAATATTTACATTTGCTCTTTGTGTTCATATGCCATGCTGTTTCAAGGAAACAACAGTGCAGCATCAGGGGTGCAATTTTGTCTTCCCAAATTACTTCCTTCTTGGCTATCTCACTGTATGAACAGCCTGATCTGTCACACCCAGACTGAGCTGTTTCTGCATAGCTGAGATCCAACTGATGTCAAAAGGAATCCTGAAGCCAGCTACTTTCAAGGTACTTTTTGATGTAAGGAGTTTGTAGGCTGGTGGGGGTCTGTCTCTTCTTCCAAGTAACATGAGATAAAACAAGAGGATTCAGCCACAAGGAGAGCTATAGGTTGGGTATTAATGAAAATTCCTTCACCAAAAGGATGGTCAAGCACTGGCACAGGCTGCCTAGGGTAGTGGGAGAGTCACTGGAGATATTTAAAAAATGTGTTGATGGGACACTTGAGGAAATGAGTGACTGGTGGCCTTGTGTGAGAGACTGGAAAGAATGATGTCTCAAGACATTTTGGGATACATGTGGGCAGGGGCAGGTCAGACAGTGCCCTGGCCTGTACACCCCAGCCTGGCAGTGGCTGCTGATCCATGGCACCCAGGACACAATACCCTACACCCAAGCCCTGGAGCACCTATCACAGGTCCTGAGGGGCCAAATAATCAGGAGGCCCACTTGGGGGAAGGACTGAGGGGTATTTTAAGGCCACAGGACATGAGGCACTCATATGTCTTGAGCCTGTCTCCTCTTGGAATTTCTGTTGGAACACCACTGGAACCCAGGAGCTGGTAGCTATACATGTCTTTTTCTATACCTCTGCTGTCTTTCTCTCTTTCTCTTAATTCCCTCTTCTTAGAATTTTTGGGTAATTTAGAATCAAACAGGCTTAAAGTTTGCTATGTTGAATGGGCCCACTAATTCTTTGAGAAGTGTTTTGTATTAATTGAGTGTTGCACCAAACCTTTTGCCAAAGTTACTCATTTTTCAGAAGTTGCCAGTGAAGATCTTTTTGTTGTTTTGATCTCTTGAGAATATCTTGTCAGCACTTCTCTGTGTCTAACTCAGCTTGTATGAATGACCATATACCCTTTTAAAAACCTCATCAACTCAGTTTGGGGCATTACACCTTGGCAACACTTGATTTCTGCTAGTGACAGTTTGCCTAGATTGAAGATTCCGGTTTTGATGTCTTGGAGACATTGGCTACAGCCAATGTTACCATCCAGCCTTTGTTGAATGCACGAGTCCTAAGAACAGTGATTTTTCCACAGGTGCACAGTAGCCTATGTAATATTTTGTTCTGTAAATGCAAATAAAATATTAATAAAATAAATAAAAATATTTGAATTTTAAGAAAGCTTAAGAGTCTCACACAGATGTTCAGTGCCTGGTGCAGATCAGTGTAGTCTGAGGCATCCCCCTCTGGAACTGGATGGCTGGAGAAGCAAGGACAGTGGGACCTCAATTGTGGCCAGCCTGGGGGAAGGAGTGGGAGCTGGATAGAAGACAGGGAATGTTGCATGAGCCAGGACAAGCTCCTTCCACTATGACAAAGGCCCCTGTGTGCCCCCAGTCTTGGGCAATGCCCTGCAAACAGATGTGTTTCATTTCAGGACTTCGATATTTAAACTGTGCCTTCCCCCAGGCATTTTTCACAAAAAGTTCAAATTATGTGTTCAGAGCTATAAAACAAACAAAAAAATTGTTCTGTGCAATGCCTTCTGCAACCAGAAAGTAAGGAGAAGCTCTTTGCTGGTATACACTAAGGATGCAAACAGACCTGTGCATGCAGACAGATGCTGGCAGTGGGTGAGCAGCAGGTGAGGCAGGGCTGTACCTCCAGGGACCGCCAGCATTTGGGGAGCTGGGATTGGCATCTGAGGGAATCTGCTGCAAAAGGTGAGGAAAGGTTAGAAAAGCTGAGGAAACTTGGTGAGACAGGGTGGTTTTTTTCTGTGGTGAATTTCTTCTGAAAAATACAGTATATAAATGCTGCTTTAATCTCAGTCACTTTGTGTAAGTAGCAAATTAATTTCGGTTCTGAGACCTGCCTCAGTGTATTTAACTCCTTCTGTACATAAGCACTTGCTATTTCACCTTCTGAGGAAACATAACCATATGTCTAGCTGATTTTTTTTAAATATGGCAGAACTGAAAAAAATGCTGGGAATTGTTCTACCTCCTAGTCACTCGACATTTGTAGAGTTTTGCTTCAACAGTTTTTTTTGTTTTAATATCCTTGAAAAGCATGTGTACATTACATACTTGGCAGAAAAATAAGTTAATTGTCTTGCATGTCTTTTTGGTGTTTGAGAAAAGATATGCAGGAAAAGGATTGTGGTGAAATTTTCTGTTTCCCTCTTTGCACTTAGCAATTTTCCTCTGACTCTTTTCTGCTTGAGAAGACTGTTGGAGATTGCTGCTTTTTACCTTTCTGTCAGACTCTTAATTAGCAGGAGCACACAGCCCGCGCAGCTGGGGCTTTGATGCCTTCTCACTATTGCTTCCCACTCAGAAGATTTCCATTCATTCCGAGTTGGTATCCAGCCCAAAGCCCTGGCTTCCCCCTGAGACCCTCAGCATGTCTACAGGACTCCAGTTTAGTATTCACTGGAAGAGCTGCACTGATGCTCCCGCGCTAGACCTACATGCTGCTTGTTGGAGCCATAAGGGAACAGGAGGAAGAATTAGCCTGTGTGTTTATGTGGCTGTACTCCAGTAAATATTTTGATGCATTTGCTGCCAGCTCTGGTCTGAGGGAATCTACCTAGCATTTAAATTTTGATGGGGAGCTGTTTTGAATAATAACAGTGCAGCCGGCTGTGAGTCAGTGCATGTGTGTTGACTTAAAAAAACCCTCAAAGCTTAACGCTTGCTGAATGCCGAGCTGCAGTGCTTTGCTTTTTCCCTCCTCCTTCCTTCTTTTCTTTCTTGTCTGGACTTCCTCTGTTTTGTTTTGTTCCTGGGGGCATTTCACATAGATTTTGTTCACTGTCAGTGGAGGGGTGGGGTAAGAAGAATAAAAAAAATCCCAGCCAAAATAAATCCTCCCTAAAAACTCACGAGTAGCTTTTGCAATGGGTGCTGTCATGGGTACGTTCTCTTCTCTACAAACGAAACAAAGAAGACCATCAAAAGGTAAGACCTCCTGTTATGTTTTTCCTGTCCCTTTGGTTTATTTGCTCTGGGAGACATTTGCATGGGGAAGGGAGGAGAAAATGAACATGTGCCACTTGCAAGTAACCTGGCAATGTTTTTGTGAGGGGTAATTTGCAGAGGAGAGTGGAATGCTAGGTGGTGGAGAAAACATGTGGGCATGAGGAAATTGCTGTGGAGGGGCTTGGGTGTTGAAAAGAATCTGAAATACTGTAATCCTTCATGCAGGCATGTATGAGGAGGAGAAACTGAGTGGTTTCATCTGCATAGTGCTTGCAGAAGAGACCTGTTTATTTCCAAATCCTATGGTGTAAAAACCCCTTGAAGAGGGAATAAAATGTAGATATACAGCAAATTCTTCCCAATACCTTTGTGTTTCTGTCTCAGGAAGGATTGTTAGAGCCAGTGTTGCATATTCAGTAATCCAACACCAAGTGTGCAGTACTAATGATGTGTGTTTTATAAAGATTAGCAAGAGGGGAAAAAATTAGGATGTTTTTGTAAAGAAGGAGACAAGCAGAAGATCATGAAAAATGAGAAAGTAGGAAGCAATTCCAGGAATTTTAATCCTTAAATCCATAAATATTGCTGATAACTGCTGATTTTTCATGAGGTCTGGTTTGTGTAGTATTTGTTTGAGCTTTGCTCAGTTTTCTTCAGGGTTAATTCAAAAATTCCAAAGTGTTGCTGAGCAGAAAGTTGAAAGCACTGTCAGGAGCATATCCATACATTACAGAATGAGTACTGTTTAGAAAACAAACGGAAAAGCTCTATAACTTCAGCAATGTTTGTGCTATTCAGAAATATTCCCTGCCAGAGCCTCTGCATTTTACATGCTCTTGGTATTTCTAGGGAGGTCTCTATTTCCATTGGATCTGTTGCTTATTTCATATATATGCTTTTGAGCTGCAAGCTGGTATGGATTTTCTTGCAATTTAAGTTGAAGACTGTCTTAGGAGATATCAAACACCAATTAATCATGCAAAAGAGAAGTGGGCAAGGTCTGTGAGGAGATTTGTTTGTGGCAAATTTGTGAGCAAAAGTCTGTGTTCCTGGTACCTGTAGGGCAATGTTTTACGTTAGAGTGTGTGTGTACATGGTTTACAGTTCACCTTTCTGTGTTTTCGTAATTCCCCCATGACTGTGCGGTTGTTTGGGACATGTATGATATTACTTCAAATGTAAGAACAGCTGTGTAACTGTCTAAGCACTGAGTGACACCTGAAGCTGGGATACTTGTGTTTATGCACTGCAGTACACAAGAAGTGAACAGGATGTGCTGGGCATGGTGGCATGGTGACACCAAGGGGTGTCTTTTTCACCTGCCAGGAACCTGGGAACTGATTTCCACTAAATGTAGATAATTTGTGGCTGAACATATCCATTCTCTGTGACTTTGTCTTATGACTGGCCCTATGCTCTAATGGATGCAAACCATTGCTTTTTTTTGGAGGTCACTTGCAGTAAAAATCCAGGATATGGTCACACATTTTAACATTTACAATAGAATTGGATCTTGCTGATGTGTGCTGGCAGTGGTGGTTCAGCTGTATTTATCAAAACCTGTGATCCCAGAGTTATGTCCTCTTGGCTCTGATGTGTTACCTATGTGGTTTGCTGGTGTGTTTTACACTGACTGTTAGCATTTCACCTCGTAAGCAGTGAAAATACTAATGTGTGCTGGGCTTGAATACAATCTGAAATTGTTCTTTGAGTTAAATAGTCAATCACAGCTACATGAAGGACCAACTCCTTGGTGCTGCCCATGTGTTCCCTCAGCATCTCCTCCAGTCCTCAACCATCCTGGTGGCCTCTTCCAAAATATGCTGTAGCATTTTCAAGTCTGTCTTGGTCTGGGGAGTCCAAAATTGGCCCCAGGACTCTAGCTGTGCTTGTCCAAGTGTTGAGCAGAGAGAAAAGATCACTTGTCCCAGTATGTGCTGAATGGCTGTCGGTCCAGCTTGATGTGGGGGCTAGAGGTGCCTGGGTGCCACTGGGGTAATACAAGGGTCTGGAGAAGTAGTTGTGACATGGCTAGATCAACACCTCTACAAATGCTCTCATGTACTACTATGTGCTCCTCCAAGTAGAGCAGCTCACACCAGTGTCTGAAGCTCTGATTCTCTGGTGTAATAAGGTAAAAGCAAAAAACAGGCATTGTTTCAAGAATAGGTAAAATAAATTGGTCATGTGTAAAGTGAGGAGGTTCCAGAGATGTGTTAATACCAGGAAGCCCATGGTGGGTCAGGGCAGATTGGGTGCTTGTGGCCCATGCTGAACCCTTCCAGCTTCAGCACATGATGCAGCTCTGCCTGTGCTGCTTGCCCTCATGTCCTGCTTGTGGACATGCTTGAGGTGTTGGCAGTGGCACTGGGGGCTGGTTTGGTTGTTCCAGCTGTGTGCAGCGAGGCTGGAGACTGCATATTAGCACTGTTCAAGAATACAAGATTAAATTGCTTGTTCTAATGAAAATGGGGAGCCTGGATCAATAAAGGCAGGAGTGGCAGAGAAATTGTCAAGTGGAGAGCAATGGTCCATCAAGCATGAGCCCTTGTCTCTGAGAGAGGACAGCATTGCATGTTTGTACAGGAGGACATTATTTGCTTGCCTCAATGTGAAAACGTAATCCAATATAATTGGACATTTTGTTTTGGCAGGTTAGGACATGCCCTGTCCTGCAGGGTAAAGATTTTTGCTTCTTGGACTTGCAATGCTATCAGTAAAGCTGTGGAAGATTTCCCTATTCACTGAAGTGTCCCCAGACAGTCTGTGAGTTTTGTGCTGTTTGCTTTGGGAGTGGCTTGGGGCAGTTCCACTGATTATTGGTACATTTCATTAGGAATTGTTTCCTGTTGGGATTCTTGTCTGCCTTTTCCAGCATTCTGAGTTGACCTGCTAAAAGATAATACCTCTTTCTACCACATTCACTTTGCTTGTATGTCAGACCAGCATTCCTGGGATGCTAGCAGAGCCTGGCTGAGTCTTGGGGACTAGCTGACAGTGAGCCAGTAGCAAAGGAGGCTGGTGGTCTGCTGGGCTGTGCTTGGCAGAGCTTCTCTAGCAGACTGAAATAAAAGAAATTCTGCTTAAGCATAAGAAAAGAAAATAAATTACTGTGAGGGTCACTGAACACTGGAAGAGACCCCACAAAGGGACTGGGGAGTCTCCAAGCTTGGAGGTACTCAAAACCCAAGTGAATAAAGTCTCAAGCCATAGGTAATCCTTCCTTGAAGAGGGAACTGGAGGTCCCGTCCAACCTTATCTACCCTCTTGTTCTGGGATTACTGTCACTTTAAAAATCGTAAAGATGCAAGGACTTGAGGTACTGGCATCAGGAAGTAACATTCAAAGCTTATTATGAACCAAACACCAACAAAGCTGACTGTTTGGTCCTCTCTTTAGTACATTAGTCGTTAGTGCTTAGACAGATGGTTGAGAGGGGCTTGAGACTATCAAGCTGCTTGTATATTCTCCTGCAAACATAAGCAATAAATCAATAGATAAGGGGAAAAAAATCTCATCAAAACCACAGCACTAAAAAACAGAGAGCCAGCACAGCATATAGGGCACACACAAATGCCTCTGATTTCAACAAGATGCAGAAACAGATTTTTTTTATATATTTTTACAGCCTGCATCCAATCATGACCAAATTTGTGGCTAGAATCAGCCATTTCCATATTTGCCATGGAAACGTTTGGATTAGCAGATTGCTAAAGCAGAGGGAGTTTCTTGTTTTGAATTTCTAGTACTGCTTTCTGTACTCCTGAGTTCTTTTGTTTGTTCTCTAAATATGCCCTCACCCCTACCTCCCTCAGTGAAAGTGAAATATAACTTGAACATTTCTAAGTACCTGAATCTTGTTTGGATTAGACCTACAGGCTCTGACCCTGACAGCATCAGCAAGCAGCACCATTTTCAGTTGGTAATTTGAGTCTCTTAAATGTGAGTAACCATGTTTTGATCAAAGACCACCCAAAGCAAAACTAGTAAGAGAAGTCTGGTACAGTTGTTTAATTTTGCTAGAGCTAACATCAGAAATTCACTTTGCTTAAAATGTCAGTTTTGTGATTTTTATAGTGAGTAATTTCTAGGCTTTCTTTTGAAATGGCTTATTGTCCAAAATTATGAGATTTTGTGCCTGACCAGCTGTATTTTCAAGTGGTTCACTTACCAGGAAACCAACTCTGCTTGACTTCCCAGTCTTTGTAAGAACATCAGATTTCTCTGAGCTCCTAGGGTTGCTGGGTCATGACTGCGCCCTTTCAGTTCCCTGCGCTAGAACAACCTGCTTCTCTGTTCAAAAGGGGAAAAAGTGATTCAATAATTTCAAGGAACGGGCTCTTAGTACAGCCATGGAACGGAGATGATATATTTGAGCAGGGAAGCTGCCTCAGTATTTACTTTGCCCAGTACATACTGTAGCAAAAGAAAAGCTTTGAAAGTTCCCCTTCTCTTATTTCTTTCTGGTCCTCAAAGAAACTTGACAACTCCCCACTATTGTGAATGAATGCAAGTGTTCTGAAGACTCAGACTGTGCTCTGGGTATTTTCTGAATTGAGAGAAGATTAGTACTTACCCGTTTTCCTTGTAGAACAAGGACAGTGTTGTTCCCTCTGGTTGGAGACCTGAGCTGGTGCTTGAGAAAATGGAAGAAATGGTTGACTTGGTTTCTCCTGGCTGTGCCCAAGAGCCATTATTAGGCACTGACACTTCACTTTCCCTAGTCTTGTCTGATCATCATCTAATACAGCCTGGCAGGTCAGCTCCACAGCTTTTGCCCTGCACTGAAAACTGAAGATTTGACAGGCAGGTTTTTCAAGGTAATTACCTTTGTAGAGAGTGTACAGAACAGTACTCAGCAACAAAACTGTTTGATGTAAGCACTCAAATCCAAAGAAAATTGGAAAAATTGTGGTGACCAGTAAGTGCTTGTCAGTACATGCCCCTTTGCATAAAGCATTTTGATTTCTCTGAAGCGCAGAGAGATGTGTGGGAGGCTGCTCGGTGTCACAGCAGTCACACATCCTGGCCATGTGGCTGACACACCTGTGATGGGTGGCTTAGCAGTGAGAGAACTGTTTGCCACAGCTTCCTGTGTCCTACCAACCAGAGTTCACCTGAGTGTGGGGATTCCCCACTTCTCCATCTTTCAGCCAAAATTTCTATAGCTCCCATGCAGTTGCTAGCTCTAAATTTCTTGCTTTGCCTCCAAGTGACTCCTGGCAGTGAGGCAGAGTGATCTCAAATAGTTGGTCTTAAGAGTGGATAGCAATGATAAAATTAAAATAAGCTATGTGTGTCCCTGATTGCTTCCCACAGGCATACAGCTCCTGCCTGAAACACTGCAGTCAGACACAGCTTGGAGGTTTGGCATAAAATAAAATGGATGGAGGAAAGTACATTACGGAGTGCTCTATGTTGTATTAGCCCACATGTCAGCAGATTTCCTGCCCATGGGTACAAGATACTGTGTGCAGCATGTCCATGCAGAGCCATGAAATCCCACCTCAAAGAAAAAAGTATGTCAGGGACTTCAGCTTTGCAGGCCAGTGATTTGAAGTTTCATTTTTTCCCACAATAATTCAAAAGAGTAAATCAGAAAAATGCTTTCTAACTTCTTAACTTTCAGCCTTGGTAATATTCCAGCCTTCGTCATCACTACTTCTTCCAGTGTGCATTACTGGTTATTTGGTGTTTGGAATGGGCACTGGGAGGCAGTTGGATTTTTTGCAACTGAAAATATTTAATGCTGTAGATGTGAAAAGCTTAGAACTTAATACACCATAGAAGTTTTGGCCAATTCCTAGCTTTACAGTTATTAATGCCACCAAATATATAAATGGGAGTCAGTAAGGGTTGTACAATTTTTTAAAGAAAAAATTGAAGTAAGAAGCAGGGTAAGGTAAACCAAAGCAAAGTATGAAGTCATTCTGATTTTATTCAAATACGAGAGGAAAATAAAGGTCTTTTATTTCTCTGCTTACAAACTCCTGGTCACATATTTTATTTTCATATTTATTTAAATACTGAGGATTTACAAATTTTTCAAATGTGGATTTTTTTTTTACCTGAAATGTTTTATTATTCAAAATCATTATTAGTTATAATTATTCCCTGAAACTTTTCAAACTAAATAAATTGGCTTGTGGTTTGTTGTAGTTTTAGATGTGAATGTGTGTGACTGTGACTTTCTTGCAGTGGGTGACAGAACTGGGTGATTATGTCAAGTCTTGTGTTTCTTATTCAAAAGCATTACCCAGAAAATGTAATGGCACAGAGATGCAGAAAATTTGAGTACCTTGACAGGGCCTCTGCGTCCTGTTGCTGTGCACACCATGGCTATTTATAAGGTAAGAAACTTCTACATTTCTCTGAGATGCATTTTCCAGCAGGTGCAGAGAGCTCTAGGCATCTCATACCATCCCTGCAGGAAGAGGCCCAATGGGCCCCATTTCCAACTAGGAAATGCAGGTAACAGCTGTATGGTAGCACAGCAGCATTTTTTCCCTAAAATATATTTAGTATTCCAAGCAAGGTATTTAATTTTTCTTCTTTCACTTGTTTGAGATGCCAGAGAGAAGGGGAGTAACTGTTATTATAAGATGAATTGTACTTAACAAATAAAAAAATATTAAAGTGTAAAGTCCATGCATGTTTTCAAAATGGGCAAGTCAAAACTGAAGGCAGCTGTGTCCAGATGTCTCCAGTCTGTGTTTGTGGCTGTCATGGCCAGGCGATGTTTGTCCAGACAGAAAAGGGAACAGATAGTGGCCAGTTCATCTCTACCTTACGTCTGCCAGCACTGCTCAGCGCAGAGAGGATCTGAAGAGTATGAACAAAGCACAGCAGAATTAACTAGAGGTTCATGTTTAGTGGGTCTGGAGGAGGCAAGGGAGGGCTGTGTGCTAACAGACAGGCGTGGGGCAGAAGGAATTGCCTGGGGGGCTGAGCTGGTACTTTCAGGCAGGAAGGGAGCTGACCAGGCTCTGGTACCAGGGTGTTTTAAGGAAGACATGAAAAGGGTAACAGAGCCATTCTTTCCTGGTACAGCTCTGCTACATCTGTTTGGCTTTCCTCAAACCAAACATTACTTTCTTGACACATTCAACAACCACAGCTCTTCACACACATCAGTGTTTGCTTTTCTCTTACTCCACAAAACCCCTTCTCTCCCCAACTTGTTCTGTAGGTGGTTGGCTGGTTGGGAAGTGCCCAAAATTTCTGTAGATGGCCACAGCTACAGTCTGTAAAAGCCAGTAGGCACAGCGCATTTTATATTGTGGCTGAGAAGAGCTAATGGAGAACAAGGCTGTGAGGATACATGTGCTGTTGGAGGCAGGTTTCTAGGAAACCTGTGAGACCATGACATTGTTTTACTGCAGGCTCCTTAGTGGAACAGGAGAGTCACTGGGAGGGGGGAGCTGAATTACAGCCTGCCAGAGATCAGTACTGAACATCAAGGGCTCTTAGTGTGCTGACAAAATAAATGTTTCTGCCTGTCAAATTTATATGCAGGAAAATATGGATGAAACAAGTCACATTCACAAGATTTACCTAGTTAGAGCATGGTTTCAGAAGCACAGCTCAAATGTTTTGACAACTGTTCTAACTTTGCTGCCTGCGGCTCAGGGCCAAGCTCCAATGTATGTTTTCCGAGGGTGCTGCTGCTTTATTCTAGTGAATGATCTTTCACATCAGCCCCATAGATTTTTTGATAATCAGCTGAAACCTCGGCAAGGCCCCTGATTTAGCACATCAAACTGCATGATCTGAGGGTTCCTCCCTGTGGGGTACACACAGCCATGTAAAGGAGGATGCTGTTAGCTCTCCAGCTGCAAAATGTTGGGAGCCAGCAAACATCTGTGGGAAAGGACAATTTCCCTTGGGGAAGGTCTTTCATCCCACGAAAGTGAGCCTTGTGCTGCAATGGGGAGCATCAGCACCCCTTTGCATTCCTAATCCACGCAGTTCAAAGGACTTGATGACCACGTTGCCATTTGAACTGGGAGCAATGCATGAAAATTAAAACTGGGAAGCAGGAAACTTGTGTCTGCACAGAAAGGATTGTTGCCTACTAATCCTAATAAGCCAGTGTGATTGAATTGGCACACTGGTTTACATGCTTCACTGGGAGTGTCAAACGTGACCCCAAACTGTGATACTGGCACCCCAGGAACTTAAGGCATGTCCTTGTGTGGAGCTGAATCCCTGTAACATGGTGTTTGTTTTAACCAATATTTTAACATGGGAGCTGACAGAAGGTCTAATTTGCATTCTTGTGCATACAGAATTAGCCAGGCTGCAGACAACTGGAGAGAGAGCTACATCAGGGCATGAGGAAAATTCTGCCTGGGTGGTCATTTGTATGTACTTAACAATGGGTAAAGGCAAGCATGTGCAGTTCTGCAAAGGAAATCTGGTCCCACAAGGTCCTGTCTTGTCTTGTTTGTGTAGGCAGCAGCTGGACCTGCATGCAGAGCAGTTTTGGTACTGGGATGGAAAGTCAACCAAATGTCTTTCATTTCCAGGGCTTTAAGGCATCAATAGGGGCTATTTACAATAGCTATACAGTTAGCAATTTGGTATCCTCTTCTTGGTAGGAGCTAAGGACATTACAGTTGAGCCCCCTTGTTTCTAATCACCCCTTCGATTGAGCACTGGGCTCACTGCAGCCCTCCAGGAAAGTATGAAGCAAAAAGAAAGGAATTTTCTAATAGGCATCTTCAGGGCAATGCTATCAGCTATAGCACTTTACATGACTACCTTTCTATTTCTTGTAGATGATGCTGTCTTTTTTGTTTCTTCTGTCCTTATTATTGATGGAGGTGAAGTACTTGCAGTTCAAAAGTTCATCTGGTCCTTGTGTTTGGAGACCAGTGCTCTAAAATGTTCATATAGTTTAGGATCAGACCCTGTGTATTTTCACTTAATATTCCTGCATTCTGTGTGGAAATAATAGGTTAAAATAATTTAAATAAATGCGAGGGACATTCACATCTGGTAATGTTTTCTACCTGCAAGAGAGTTTCAAACCCTACTGAATTCCTGAATAAACTGAAGCAATTGAGCACACCTTTGATCCTCTCCTTATTCCCCTGAAGAGATGCTCCATTGCAGATGCCCAAACAAATCAAACTCATTTACTTAATGTTTCTGTCCTGTTAGCCATGAATATAGAGCAATCTGTTTAAAGAGCTTCATTTCCTTGTAAATTAAACTGCTGAGGCAGGACAGTGGGAACGATGCTGCAGGAGATCTGATTTTGCTTTTCCTGTGAACTGGTGGACATGCCAGGTCTGCATCTTCACAGTACCTGCTGCTCTGTATTCACCTAGTCTGCAGGTTGGGGACATAATGCTGCCAAGCTGCATTGGTGCCCTTGGGCATCCTCATCAGCTTGCTACCCTTTTTTGTGTGATAGCTGTTAGAGATGTAGAGTTCTGCCTAAGTTAATTGCTTGTCACTGGCCTGCTTGTTGTGATTCAGTTTTGTTGTATTTTGTAAGTATGATGAGTTAGCTCCCAGTCATGTGGGATTTAGGAGAGTGGGAGGGCATAACTAAGGCATCATTATTTGTGTTGTGCTTTGCAGTGTCAGAAAGCACAGAGACCATGAGGTAGGGGTGTTTTGAGATCACTAATGGTTGTGGACAGTGGTCATAGGGCTCCAATGAGAACATTTGTGATCATCCAGAAATGGGAATGTTTCAGAGTGTGAAACACCACCTGCCTGGTGCCAGGGTGGGCAGAGGAAGGTGGAACCTCGCACAGCTAGTCTGGAATGTGTGTGCACGGAAATGAGCATCACCTTCCTGAGGAGTCTGTGCAGTGTTTACCATAAGATCCCATACAGAGTGAACAGATGTCAGCAGTAACTGCTCAAATCTTCATGTTTTAAATCCCGTGTGTGCTTTGAAATGTGTCCTTTATTCTGATTCAGGGCAAGGGGCCTTTCCTTCATCAGGTTGAGTTTACATCAAACAAAGTTAATATTTGTTAAGGGCATAGTAATGTAAATTTTCTATTTTACTTCTGTTTCCCTGATTTTGAGTCTGATCTTTCAGACATTTTGTATTTTAATCCATTTTTTGCTGTGAAGGGTGGTGTGAAGGTACTTGCAATGGGGAGAGAGCAACTCAAGAGAGATGGAAGTGTTACTTTCTGTTCTGGAAAAGACAGCAGAATATGACTTAAATTCTAACAAAGACAATATTAGGGTGGTTTCTAAGCTTGGTTCCCAAAGAACAACACATTTGTAAACTGAATGTTTCTTGTACTAGTAAGCGAGCCTTGAACTGATTTACATTTCATGGTACACATAAATGTGGAGACACTGCCAAAATGATCTCTTTCCTACTTCTGTTTTCATTGTAGACATTTCAGAAAATAGAGAGAAATGTTTCTCCTACTGTTTGATTCTTTATTTCATGCATATGCATTTCTGGGACACGCAGTTCTGGAGCATGCAGCTGAGTGCACATGCCTGAGTCTCTACAGGCTTGAGAAGCTTTGAAGCAGAGAATCTAAAGCATAAGTAAGATATTTGCAGAATTAAAGCAAATTTAGAGGAACAGGAGTTGAGATTTTAAATTCCTGTAAGTAAATCCAGTCTCAAAACCAGAGATAAGTTTTCACCTGCCTTCTGCTTCCATCCTAGAGATGTTTATTGGACTGTGAAAGGAAAGGAGATATTTACAGAATGAAACTGCTCAAATATATGAGGAAAATCACTTGCGTTACTGGCTCCTGATGATGTTCAGTGTAATGATCACATTATGGAAGGGATTTATCAGTTAAGAGTCTTGAGTGATAAACCTGCTGACATATGGCAGTGCAAGGAAATACTGTACATAAGTTGGGTAGCTTTATTTTTGCAGCACTCTAATTAGACACCCTCATAAAATAGACATGTGGATTTGTAAATCCAGCTTCCCAAATCTCCTTGCTCTCTAGCTGGAACATATCTAGGATTCTAGATTCAAACATCTCAATCTGCCACACCTTATTTTCCCTGAGCCTCAGTTTTTAAACTTCAGCAGCTATTAGAAAAGCATTACCCTACAGCATCCTCTGACTCCAGGAGGAAAGTCTGAAGCCATGAACTAATTGCGTAAGTATTTAACAGATCTTGTTGAGCTCAGTTCAGCCTGGAATTGGGGCTGGCTTTGCTGCCAACGCTGCTCTCTCCAGGGACCCCCCTCCCATTTATTCTGGAGTAGCACACTTGTGTAATGCAGGAGGGCAGAGAGCAGATGAACACAGGTGAATTCCAGGCTGTCGCTCCCCTCGGTGCCGTGACCCAGTTCGGGAGCGGCAGCGCAGGCTCGGTTGGGCTGGGCTGGGCTGGGCTGTCTCGCCCCGCAGTGCTGGAGTAGCTCGGGCAGATTGATGTCCTGAGCCTGGAAAACCTCCTGTACCCAGGGAGGGCACATCCGATTTCCCTGAGCTGTTGACACTATGTAGGTGTTGGAAGCAAGGGATAGGGTTGTGTCACAACAGGTGGCATGTGCCTTGGGCTCTGAGTAGAAATGTACTTTGCTTAAGAGCATCCTCTTGAGCAGCCTCCACAGGTTCGTGTAAAGCCAAATAGGACATGTCTTTCCTTGCAAGGGTGGCAGGCAGGAGTAGGATAGGGCTTTGTCCTTTTGAAGTATTAATGCAGGTCACAAAAAAATGTGCCAAAAGATATAGAAACTTTAGCAAATATGAGGAAACTTTGGAGATAATTTATTTTTTATTACAGCTACTACTGTATTTAGTGTGACACACAAAACATGTTGTGATCTATCCTTTCCCTGGGGGAAAAGAGAACAAAAAGGAGTTTCCAAATTTATTCTTGATTGCAACCTTTTGAATCCTAAATGTCTTTTTTTTCCATGAAAGGTAGTGTTCAGAAAAGCACATTTAATTTCCTAAAGAAAAAATAATGTTTGGCCAGTACAAATTGGTACTGTCTTCTGAAAGAGTTTTAATAAGTGCGTGGGATAATAAATCACCCAACATCAGCCTTGGCACCTGTACAGGGTTGAAGAGGAATAAAGCATCACTCTGGTGTATCCATTTGCTCCTGCATGAAAATCATCACATCAGTTATGTTAAAAGAGATTCTGCATGTGCAGTGTCCATAGGATTTACACAGTGATTTTAAATATCTGAAGATATCAGCTCTCTGAGGAATTTTGTCTGTTGTGACTCCCATCTTATGTTGTAAATTTATCTGTAAATGTCATCTTTTACTGAGGTATTTACAAAACTTAAAATATTTTTGGTAATTATTTGTAAATGCTAGCTTTATTGTCAGCAGCAACAGTTTGGATTGTTTTGTCACGGAAAAGTAGGAGGGAACCACTGTTTTTGGCAAATGAGAATCAAATAATTTGGTCAGGTCTTGGATTGGAGTAAATAAATCCAGCAGCAGTAGTGAGTGAACTTCACTCAGAGTGAAGTTCAGTGGTGAGATTGTGGCTGCTAAAGGCAGCTGTGCTGCATTCATGTGTGAAGTGCAGGTTGGTGTTCCTCAGAGAAACTTTCCAACTGCACCTCTTGCATTCACCAGGTCCTGTGGAAGCTGGAGGAGTTTGGTTCTGCTGCTTTTCCAAAGTGTCTGCAAGTGCTTCCAGAGGGTGAATGTTTAGTAGTTTCCCTGTATAAGCCTGTAGAGGTTTAGCCATTGACTGGGCAAATTGTGTTAAAAAGAAGCCATTAAACCACTAAACAAAATCTCCTTGGAACTTGTCCAGTATCTAACCATCTTCTGCAATGGGCACTGACAGGGCTCCTGCCCTGCCTCTCTGAACTCATGCACATCTCCTTGCATAGCTCTCAGCCCTGCTCTGTTCTCCCTTGCCCTCCATGGGAGGGAGGTCTGGGCTCCTGCGTTGCCAGCTGTGCTCCTCATCCCATTGTTGCAGGCATGGGCACAGCTGGGCTGCAGTTTGTTCTATGGGCGAACACGCCAAAAGCCATTGGGTTTTCCCATAGCTTTTGAACCTGTATGGAGGTGTTGTACCTGCAGCTCTTCTGTCGTGCTCGTTTGTGGTTTGTGCCAAGTGCAGTCATTGCCAATGATTAATAGTTTTGATATACACTGTAGACATGTCCTAGATTCTAACTCCTATATACGAGTCCATAGCAGTGCTGTGAGCAGCGTGCTGTAGAAGGTGTTCCAAAGGACAGGATGTATGGGCACACACCTTCTCTTGTTCCTTGCCAAACTGCTACTATGCATACATAGTTTTATTTTAAGCAAAGCAACAGCATTGCCTGAGGCTATAACTACCATCCCTGCTCATAATGGCCTTGGGATCCTGGGGTGAGCTGAGTGCCCTGGTCCCACTGTGAATTTGGTGAAATCATTGCACATCCAGTCCAGAAAACCATTCATGTGCTACTTAGAAACTGCACCACTTACTTTATAGAGAAGGATTATTGAATGAAGGTCATAAATTTATAAAGTGAACAGCAAGTTTTTTGTTTGCTTCAGAACCTTTATTGCCTTCATCCAAGGATGTCTATCTGTAATACAGCCTTTGTGGTGACGAATGGTTTTAATATTTTTCTTTTTCTTTTTTTCCTTTAGTCAAGCATGGCAGAAATAGGAGTGATTAATACTGACAGAAGTTTGCAGCTACCCAGGCTCAAAGCACTCATCCTGTCTTGGAGTATTCCACTTTCTCTTTTCGTCTTTTCAAATAAGCAAATTAGATTTTACCTGAACTCAAGACATTAAGCCTTCAAAAGATGATGGTTTACTTTTTTAAGCTCTCTCAAGAAAAAGCCCAAAGTCTTACTTCATATGATGGTTTGTTCCCACTGTTCCACCACTTCCTAAATCTCAGGGACAGGTTAAAAAAAAGAAAACAAAAGTGAATGAGAGTTTTGCCCTTGGCAAAATGCTTTCTTTCACTTCCTCACTGTCATGCCTGGCACAAACCTGTCCCAGGAAGCCATTGGGACTGAGATGACTGAGAAGGTGGCCAGGAAGTTCCAGCCTAAATTACAGCCCTGTGTGTCCTCAGAATGGACTCATATATATGTATAATGTTAAGGAGCACAATAAGAGGTTAGGACAGAATGAGGAAGGGGCATGAACATTCATTATGAAAGAACTGCATCTCTGTGAATGAGTATAAAAGCCAGTGTCAGGAGCCCACATGTATGCTTTTAGGTATGATATTAATCTCTTTCTAGGACACTCAAAATTACCTCACCAGGGTTTACATGTGTTTGTAAGTTTAAACACAGTATAACAAACAAGTGCCACACAAACTGGTTTAATATTTTTCTGTGGATACATGCAAAATTACTCCATAGAAGAAGCAAAACTCTTTTCTTTTAAAAATGGCATGAATTTCTAGTATCATCATATTTCTGCTTGTTTCTGCATGTTCCCCAATCTTAGTCAAGGGAAGACTTATTTGGTATCAATATGTTAAAAGAAAATGCAGAAAGAAAAATAAAAAATAGAGGAAAGCAGATAATGCTATCACGATAACAAAGGGAATACAAGGGTCTATCAGCTTGGTCAAGAAAAGCTGGGATTTGCTTTTGTCAAAGGAGGCTGTAAGAGTATATAAGCAGGTAGGACAGGTGCCAGAGCAGTCAATGTGTGCTTTTGGATTAGCCCTAATAAAGTATTGTGCAGCTGCCCTGAGGTTTTGTTTTCACTTGGAGGAGGAAGTTACCTGTTTGGTAAGCCTTTTGCTTTTCTCATTATTCATGCTGCCTTATTCTTAGTGATTTGTCTCATGAACCAGAGGTGAGGAACTCTCTGGGGCAGCAGTGCCTGATGAAGCCTGGGCTATTGTATTGCCCCTATATAAAGAGAGAGTTTGGGTCTTGGAAACCTTGAGGTCTGTTATTGTCACAAGCCATGTGACGTGGAAGAGGTGGGGGCATGATGGATCATAGCAGGAGATCCATAGCATCAGCTGTCTGGACACAGAAATTATCTGTGCTCCTCCTCCCTGCTAATCTGTTTTCCATGGCTTGATAGTTAAGTGTGGCTATAATACATAGGGGAAAAAAATAATTCATGCCATACAGCCCATTGTTAGGCTATGAAAAAAATTTACTGTCATCCAGCTTCTTTAGTGTTGGGCCACTAGTAGACAGTGGAGCATGGCTCCTGTATCTTATTTTCAGTAGTTAAATTGCATCAACAAGCTGCTGAGTCTTATCTGTTACTGTGATTAGCACCTGAGGATGGCAGGAGATGGTCTCTGAAATCATGAAGACAAATAAGGGGGATAAGCTTTGCACTCAGAGTGTTACTGAAGGCTTTGTGCAGATTGGCTGAAACAGCTCCAGAAGCAGCAGACGTCACTTTCTCTTGTAGCCAGGTTGGAATGGATTAGGTGGGAGCTTTAGAGACTGATGCTTTCCATCTCATCCGTGTGCAACTTATGCAGGAGAACAGTTCTTAGATGCTGTGTGACTGGCAACACAAAAGTGTGAACACTAGCTATTCCTCCTCAGTTCAACCACCTCTATGTGTCCTCCAAATACATCTCTTTTAATCTCATTTTCCTGTTGTCCAGAGTCTCAGAGGTGACTCGAGTCTGGGAGGACTTGCTGGGGTAGCAGAGCAGAGCTCCCGCCTCTCCTGTGCTTCTAGTTTATTCCCTTCCTGTGCCCTGTGCTCAGGATGAGCATGGTTGTTTGTCAACAATGACGCTTCAGAGATGTACACCTAAAAATTACACCTTGCTTAGCTTGTTGTGTAGTGTGTGCAGCACCATCCCCTTGCCCAGCTGGAAAACCAGCAAAGTAAAGGGAGCTGTGGAAACCTCGGTGACGGCTAAAACTGAGACAAATACTTCAGCTGTCAAAGCTCACACATTTTCTCACAGAGCAATAAATGACCAAGGTAAATGTCTCTGGATGTTGTGGAGGATGACAGCCCCTGTCCACATAGGTGTGGGCTGCTAAAACAGCGTGTTGAGTCCCAGAATGGTTCTATTTGTGTGGCAAATGCTCTGTGTCACCCTTCACGTGAGGCTTTGAAGTCTTCTTGCAGGATTAGTAGCCTTTGAAACTTTTGCTTAGGATGAGTGAGCTTGTATCTGCATAGGATATCTTTGGAGGCCTTTAATAAAGCTCTCAAACACTCTTCTGCTCATCCAGCTTTAAAACTGCTGTATTTTGAATAATGAAAGGGGCCTGGTGAAGAAGTTATTCCTGATGCAGATTCTGATGGGGTGTTTTCCTGCTGCCAAAACTTCTGGGCTGGTTTCCAGGTGTTTTTAGCACTGTTCTGATTGCTTCTTGATTTTCACATCCTGCTGTTTTCTAAACTTTTTTTTTCAAATATCTGCTTTTCCTGCTATGTGGTTCTCCTTCTTTTCTTCCCTTTTGTATTCCTGTTCCTCTCTTCTTTCTCTAAGTGTTTTGCTCTCTCTTTTTTAACCTCTTTGCACTTCTCTGTTCCTCCTATGGGGAGGCAACCTGTGACTCCTTCCCATTGCAGCTGCTCAAGAGAGTAGGGATTTCTTTCACAGGTCGGTGATTTGAAGGGAAACTGGGTGGATTATACCTGAGAGAAAGTGAGCCCTAGGCTCCCACTCCTCAGCTACCACTGCCCTCCTGGTTTTGGCATTTCAGCTTTCCTCAACACTCAGCAATCATCAAAAATGATGCCAAGTCCTTCTGGCCCTGGTTTGGGTAACACACTGAGGTTACCCCCGTGCACCAATATTGAGGCTTATTCCTCCTGAAAGCCCCCATTGTGATGACCCCTGAAAAGCATTTTCTGCACGGCTTAAATTTTAAGCACTGGAACATTCAGAAGGGAGAGAGCTGGGTGTGCCAGTGGAGCACATAAACCTCACAAAGGGGCTGTGTGTTTTGTGTTTGCCACAGAAGTTTTGTACTCTTTTTTGGGGGCTGGATTTTCTCCTTAATGATTTTCCCACCCTACTAAATTTTTATTAATTGTGTTGCAGGAGCCAATAATTATGCCCATTGATTTTGATTATGAATCACACTTTCCCAGCTATTTCTATATACCACTTCTAAAGATTATTAAGAGATTTTGCAGCAGCCATTAATTCTTCTTAGACCATCCTCCCTGTTTTACAGAATAATTTCTGAGAGATGTATGTGCCTCAGTTAGTGTTGATGCACCCTTTTACTGATTTCTCTGCTGAAATATAGACTAATGTAAAAGATAATGGAAGCAGTTCCAGGACTGTTATGTCTGACTAGGTAGGGCTTTGCTCTACAGATGCTAATTGTCTACACTGTTTTTAAGACTAGAAAATAAGTTACATTAATCACTAAAAATTGATTTCAAATAGTTTTGAAGTTATAAACCATTGATCAATAAAGGTGAGATAGAATTCTGGGGCCTTTGGGGATTTAGCAATACATTCTTTACTGTGAACAAATTCAATACAAGAAATGAATCAATGTCTTAACTTGCCAGCAATGTAATGTAATATGTAATAAAATATTGTCTCACATATTCCAGTGCAGGCTGGGTATATTCCTTTCATATGATATCTGAAAAATGACTGTCCTGCCCCCAGTGAATTGCTGTTTGATATTTTCTGCAGAAGAGAATATGAAATAATAATAAGAGGGCCAAACACTGCCCTTCTCCCAGACATGTGTACAGCTTGCTTTGGTCTGCAGCCTACCTGCCAGCACCTCTCCACATGCCAAAACCCTGAACAGGTGAGAAAGAGCCCTGCGGAATGTAACACAGAATGGCAGCCCTGAGCCACCAAAACCAACAGCAAGATAAAGGCGTTATATATCACTGAAAGGATTGCATAAAATAATTAAAGTTAAAATATATGGCAATTATTCAGAAAAGAAAAAGACTGTGCTGGGGGATACATACTAGAATGCACATAAACCTCTTAGTGTGCAGTATCAGTCTCTCAAATTCTTAAGAATAAAGATCTCAGTTAATCTTAGATCCCAGACTGGTTTCTCCATGGCCATTTTCCCCTGTAGCACCCACACTGCTTACAGGCGGGACTCTCTCTGGTCTGGCCTGTCTGAGGTCCTGCTGGGAGTTTTCTTTCTGTGGTAAGGACAGTGCACTCTTAGTGCACAGTGGTGTGTTTCACCATGAGAGAAGCAGTGGCTTATATCTCTTGGGTTATATTCAAAAGCACTGAATAATAGCTGAAGTTTATTTCCTATTCCTCGCTGAAACCCTGAGCCAGCTATGTTAGTACTGAGAAGCATCACGTTCCATCTGTCAGCGCTGTTGCCCAAGTTGGCAGGAGATGCTTCTGATTACAACTGGTACAGGGGAATGTCTTCCCTCTGCCCCCCAGTGCAGAGCATGGTGTCCAGGATGTTTGATATATAATATACTGCTCTCTGCAAAGATAGCTTTAGATAGAATCTCTTCGTTGTCTTTGAGTTCATGTTCGTTCCGCTTGAAAGAACAGCAACATTATTTAGCTGTTGTTCTGTGTTTATAAGGTACTGCTGTGTTATTAGGTCAGGGAATTCAATAAGGAATAGAAAAATTAAATTAGAACAAATGGAAAGTGTACTTTGGAGGAAGTTCTAACTGTGAGGAGATGTCAGAACATATAGAAGAGTTTAACACTTAGGTTTGAGATAAGGCTTAACTGTGTGATTTTATCAGCGTGTCTGTAGAGCACATGGAGGTTATTGTGGTGAGAGCAGACACAGCCTTGTTAGCATGACTACAGCAAGAGCAGACAGAAGGGGAGAGGGGAGCCCCTGGAAGGTTTTGCAAGAGGTTTTGCAGTCCTGATACCATTGCTGTTACTTTCCTTTGTGCTGCCAGACAAAAGCCAGGGCAGGAGTGACTCCCTGGGCAGTGAACACTTTTTGCCTGCTATGCTGTCATCCCTGTGGTGCTCTCCATGCACCTTTTGCTCTTCTCCTAAACCAGCAAGTTTACCGCATGTGTGCCAAGGGAGACCCTGCCACCCAAGCTGGTGTGAGGCCTGGATTAGGTCTCATGAGTTTGTGGCCAGTGAGATCTCTTCTAAACCAGTACTTTCTGTGGCACTGTGTCATCTCTCACCTGGCTGGGGCTTCTCTGTTCTTTGTTGTTCCCCAGTCGTGTGACCTTTGTCACACCAAGTGACTCCAGTGAAGAATGTGTCCTCAGGGAAACGCCAATTCCTACATTGTGTGAGTTTTACAATACTCTGCTCCCTTCCTCTTCTAGTTGTTCCTGCTATTACAAACCAAGAAGGGAAATTTATACATCAGGTAAAGAGCATTAGCTAGTCTGTCTCTGTACTTCAGGTCTGTGCTATTGAACCACAGGTACTCCATATCCCACATTTAATAATGTGCAGCTGTTCCTGGAAGGAGTAGACCTCAGTGTGCAGTTTGACTCTGTTGAATATTTATCACTAACCTCTAATGGCCATACACCTGGCATAACCACTTGGGTGTTATTTTTATGTTGGTTGCTGCACTGCAGTTGAGGTTTCAATATTAAGACCAGAGGTTGAGGAGGAAAGAGCAATCACTCCTGCTGGCACATGTTCCCTGAATGACATGCTGAAGTGATGAATTTAGGCTCGTGACATGTTCTTCACAGTAATATTAATAGCAGTGATTACTGCAGATGATAGCAAATTAGATAGGACAGGGTCCCCCAATGCTTACTGCCTGCCACTGAATTAGTTTTGGCATTAATATTTCACTTTACTGAAGAGTTGTGCTTAAAATCTCTACTGTGTCCCATATTTTCAATCCCTTCCAAGAAACAGAAAATCAGGCTTGGGCTGAAAGTGGGGCATTGGCATTTAGGTCTGTGTGATGATTGCCCTGGGAAGAACTGATTGAGTTTCACTGGTTAGGAGTTGCAACCTCAGCTAATTGTATGGAAATCAGAGACAGGAAGAAATTACAATTTTTCTTTCCAATTAGAGACCAAAGACTTATTTGTAAATGTGTGTTCCAACAGTTCTCAACTACAGGAAGTCAGCAAAAAGGAGATCCTGTAAAATTTATTTCCAAAATATTTCATATATTATCCTTGATAGTGGTAGAGCTTGAGGTTTTCTTGAGTTAGTTTTTCCTTGCTTGGTTTGACAGGGAGAAGCAGGGGACAGTTTTTCCTTTTCTGAAGTTGATTCAGTGCGAACTTTTGTTCATCAAAACCCCGAGCTGCAAGAAAGTCTCATCCTCAAAAGCTATTTTGATGAAAGGCATATAATGAGAACTTTGAAGTGCTTAATGAGAAGCCATAGGCAAAAAAAAAAAAAAGCTCTTCTGCACTGGGTCAGCTATCATGTGATATTTGTGCCATGCCATGATGCAGTATCTGGACTGGGCTGATTGCAACCCCTTGGGCATTGGTGTCTGCATGCGTGGGAAGACATCCCTCTGCAGCCACTGTCTTGAGTTAAAATATCTCCTAAATGTGTTGGGAGCTAGAGTGTTTCATAGAACTGGTGTGAAGATGTCCAAAGCAGTTGAAGGAAGGCAGGGATAGCAGGACACTGTACTTAAACAAGGGAACATTAACTTTCTCTATGATTAGTAGCTGTGGCAGCAGCTTCAATGTTTGTGTGTCTATGTGGCTTCAGAATTCAGAACTTGTTTTATTATGCTTGCATTTTTCCCATGGTCTGTGTGTTTCCCTGGGATCTCCATGTGTGAAGGTGGGCTGAGTTGCGCCATCAATTACAGAACCCAAGAGCGACATCCGTGCTGCTTCCCTAGAAAGTTCTAGCTGTTTTGTCTTGACTGCTGCTGATGAGATTCAAGCTGGTAAATCCTCTCATCCCAGTTGTAGAGTACCCATTAATTTGATGAAAATTTGATTTCAAGACTTGTTCTCACAGCATGACCAGGGATGATTAACTGGCATGGCTCTCGCACCACTTATTTGACTCTCGTGAGTTCTTACAGCAGGAGGAGATGAGTGCAGTGACACAGAGTTCTTTGGGGCAACTTTAGTTTTTCTGAGATGTTGACCTAAGTAAAAAATTTTATAGTTTTCTATGCCTCCTTTGTTTTTTGTTTATTTATTGTTTGTTTTTTGTTTTTTTTTTTTGTCAGTTTGATTGTTTTGCTGATGCGTTCTTTTGACAGAGGATTAAGTGCTTGATTATTGTTTGAATGTGGAGAAGTTAGCATTGTTTTACTCAGGAAAGGCACTACACTCTCCTGGAACAAAACTGAGGCCACAAATTTTTACATTATTTCTGTGGACCTGATCTGACAAATGTACTGGCCATTCTTCTTACTTGAGACACATAAATTGCAGAGAAGGGCCCAGGTGAAATAATGTATTCACTTTCCTTGTGTTTTCTGCCCCAAAATCTGTTTCTGTTAAAGATTTGCCAAAGCACTGAAAGTACAGATAAGTAAGAAACCCACCTTTGAATTATTATTGGGTTTTGGAGGGATTTTATCACTGCCCTCAACACATGATTATTACAAATTGTGGTGGTTCAGCACACACTCCTGCAGTGCCAGAGCAGCAATCATTAGGAGTCACTCTGGTGCCTGTGGCTTGCTGTGGAACTGAAGCCACTGCTGTCATGGCTAATGCAGAAACAGTATTCTGCAAGCTTTGTATAGTTCTTATGTGACTGATAATGTAGGCAAGAGATGGGGATGCTATAGAGCCAGAGCTTTGTGAGTGTTTATTTGCTGTATATGAGCTAGTCACAGACCTTGTCATGTTGTGTGGGGGATAGAAGATGCATTTATAGATTAGGAGAATGTTACTACCTAAAACTGCCAATGCAGATCATGAGGGAAAGGAGAAGTACTGACAAGAACTGAGTACACCAAGTTTGTGTGCTTGGTCAGTGCCAGCAGCTGAGAAGGGAAACCCAAGGTTGGAGTTAAATATCAAGCTGTATTAGGATTTTGTGTTGCATTTGCACTCATTTGTTCCTTCTTTTAGTATAATCACTAAAACAACCTTTACCTGAAATATTAGGCTCTAAATATTTCCTGCCACTGTAAATTTGCTGCCACCTTTGAATTGATTAGGCATACTTTGGAAATCAAGACACATTCTTAATAGGGGAGAGATGCATATTTCCAATGTTTATCATACTGTGTTAGATGTTTAATTAAAAAGTGATTCCCAGAGGACTAGCCAGCTTCATGTTGATGGCAAAATAATATCCATTAGCAATTTTTGGCAGGTAATTATAATGTGGAACTGGATAGCTATATTTTATGATAGCTCTAGTGGGAATGAAGAGAAATATAATCACTCTTTTTGCTGAGGGGAAAAGACAAATTAAACAAGTACATACAACTGTTTGTTTCTGCAGGTTTGCTAGCTTGGTAAATTAGGACAGAATTAGTGTGGATGTGATCCAGATTACTGGGCTGAGCTCAGTGTCAGGGAGTGTGGAGGTGGCTGGTGTCTGTCACTGCTTGCACTCCTATAGACACCTGGAGCAGGTCTCTCCAGGGAGCCAGGGGACTTGATTCCCATTGTCTGCTCTTCCCTTAGATTAAGCCAGACCACCAGGATGAGATGTAGCCCTGCCCGTGAGAGGTAGAGCCTGGATGGCAAAGCAAAGTGTCTTCCTCTCCTTAGGTGATATGCTGCCTGTCCAGGTGTGATTTTCAAGAAAGGATTTTACCCAGTGTAGCCACTATCCACTGATTGCTTTGATATCCCCGTGTCTGAACAGCCTTGTAAATGTTTGTTGTTCTTAATACCACTTGTGGCAGCTGGTGTGAGAGGAGACAACGATTTGAGAGAGGGGTGGGCATGGAGCAGGTTTGTTTCAGACAGCCCCAACCTGGACCTGTCACCACCAAGCTGCTCCTGGATGAGATCTGCTTCCATAGCAGGTCTTTTGGACGGGTTGACACACAGCACATACCACGTCTATTTGCTGCTACTCATGTTCCTGCAAAAGCTGCAGATGAATAAATCTTTACTGGATCAATAATCAATCCTCTAAGTCCAGCAGCAATCCTTTGCTGTGGCCAGTGCCTGAGGTCTCACATGAGAGCAGAAGGACCTGCTCCAGTTGGAAATCTTCTATATGTTATCTGTGTGCAAAACCAAGAGCTGAGTCTGATGACTTTCTCTGGCAGCAGACTTGTGAGAGGCATTCATGAATGTGGCTCTATCTAATCACTCAGTGACTCCATGGAAATGAGAGACCTTAAGGTGGGAGATCTCGACCCTGTACTGATAGATATTTTATTATTAGTGGCTGAATTAACAATATGTATACATATTGTAAATTGTTAATTTTTGGTAGTGACTGCAGTGTTAGCTCTCCCCGCTCTCACCAGTCTGTCTGCAGTGGGGTATTTTTACACAAGAACTTGTCTTTCCTGGCCATGTAAGCCATGGGAGCTTGCAAGTCCAGGGCAAGGTGGCTGAAGTCACTCATGAGCACTGGCTGGGGAGTTTAGACATGTCCTGAAACATTGGGCTCAGCATTTTATAGGCAATAGGCTGAACAAGCTGATATAAGGAGAAGGAGAAAACAGATGGAAGAAAGCATTTATGAAGCAGCTGCCCGTTAACCAATAATTTGGTACATTTCCTTCAGTTCTTTTCATTAAGCCACAATATGTGGTTGTCTCATTTTCTGTGAGATGCATTGAATGTTCAACAGACTCAGCTATAATTACACAAATGCTGAAAGAGCAGAGGCATGCACTGTGTCAGGAATAGTTCTCTCTGTGTTGTGGAGTACAACAGCCTGATGCAGCATCCTTCTTCTACAGCCATCTCTTTTCTCTGAATTCTTCCCTGCAATTAACAGGGAAATATGAGGAACTGATGATTTACAATGAGAGTTGTTTAAATCTGAGTCTCTTTGTGGAGGGTTTGATTCCAGGTTCGGACACATTGGTGGCAGCTTAGCATGGTAACTCAGAATTTATCAATGAGACTTGCTTGATTGTCTGCAATCTCTATTCCAGGAGAGAATTTAATCTTTCATTCTGATGATAGCCAGATATATCATATCTTCCTTGCATTAATCTGAGACCCTTTACACCTGCAGTTAGAAATATATGGCTGAATCTTTCTAAGAATTCAGAATAACATTTTTTTTCCTGACTGTGTTGCACACTTTGTTAATGATGATGAATATTTATGATGTTATGTTATGGTTCAAACCTACTGTCTTACCTGTCTACCTCAAGTTTCTTGCCAAAATGCAAGCTGGCTTTGCCAGAAATCTGCTGTGAGATTAGCAGGGAGAGGCCATGTTACGGGAGGCATGTCTGTCCTGTGGCAGGAAGGTGAGCACAGCTTGGCTATGCTTGCCTGGCCCAAGAGCAGGGTGGAAGATGCTGTGGAGCTCTGCTTCTCATTCCTGGTCTGCTAAATCCACCTGTAGAGAATTTGACTTACATGAGTCTCAAGCAGTAGATACGAACACCATTCCCTGTGTTTTTGGCAGTTTCCTTAGTGACTGTGTGCACGCAGACATGAGGTGCTGGATGGGGAGAGGTGTTTGGAATACAGTGCTGTGTGGGCTGGGAAATCTAGTGGATTTCAGATGGAAAGGACTTTTGTATGACAAGACATAATACACCATCTTCTGTATGCTGCCATGGTGAGCAAGCCTTTGTTAAGTCTGCAGTTCCCATGAGGTGAACTAAGGCCTCTGTTACCAGGTCTGCCTGCAGGAACCTTGCATTGTTTTCAACCTCGGGTGAAAAGAAACCTGAATCATTACAGGCAGAACCAGTGATGCTTGGCACAGTGGCTAGCCAGGGACCCTGAGAATGACTGGAAAAGAAACCTTGAAATTGTGTAACATGTGCCCACTTGATCTTCAGGCAGAATTTCCTTCTGTGACTTTGGATTTTGGAGTCAAGGACAGAAATACTGAACTGCTGGCAATTGTTAGACCTTCATTAGGAAGAGCACAATCCCATGGAACTGGGACAGTTTCCAACATTTAAATGGTACACAAAGGAACCCCTTAAGCCACTAGCACAGCGAACTCAAGATTTCAGTTGTATTTCTGACAGCTTTAAAGATACTGATGTCAGAAAATAGTAGCTTTCTAGTGAGCTTCAAATGGGGTAATGTGCAGATATGGTAATGTGGGGATATGTAGAAAGTCAGTTTAGCAGTGTCCACTCCATGAGGCAGTCTGAGACTTTGGGGATGTGGCAGCCAAGTCCCACCTTTGTGCTGCACTCAGAGAAAGGAGGATGTTGCCAGTCCCCAAGAGAGCTCTGCTCTCCAGTGAGCAACACAGTGGCTCTTACCACTTGGGTTGTCTTTTGTCCCCAGCCACTCATTGTTTCAGCTCCTCTGCTGTGCCAGCAGCCCAGGCAGCCCTGCTGGCTCGCTGTGCTTTCCTCTCCTGAGCTGGAGGCTGGACCTGCAGTGCTCTGGCGCTGGGTGCAGTGGGAGGTGTGCACATGCAAAGCCTCTGGCTCCTGTGGAATGCAATTACCATTGATCAGGAAGAAGCTGAGCTATGTGCTTTGAGTTTAGCTTTTCATGCCAGTATTGTTATCTGCCAAATCCATTAACTCTGCAGTGCAGCTCAGGGTGCTTTAAAGATTTAAATGGAATTGACTGAAACCCAAAACTTAAGTACAGATGAGTGTTATTTACCTCCAATTCTCCCTATAATTCTAATTCTAGAGCTAAAGCAGCAGCAGTAATTTTCTCTACCTCCTCTGAGTACTAGTCTTCTGTGTTAAAATTTAGCTTGGCTGTGTGTCTGCATTGCCCTGAAGAAAGGCAGGATCCACCTGGACGTAGGTGAGGCCAGTGCCAAGGAGGAGCTGATGGTGCCCAGAGCTGGCACTGAGGAGAGGTGGCATTGCAGTTTGTGGGATGGCCATACCAGCCTGTGGCAGGTCAAGAGCTGCTTGGGCTCTCCCTGCAGGGGCTGGTGTGAATAGAGCTTTTCTTTCAGCCACAACATTATACCATGTATTACTCATGCAGACTCAATGGTTTCTGAGAAAGGAGCTCTTCCTTCCATGGAGGTACTACAGCACGTTCCTCCTCTCCTACTCATATAGTACCTATTTTTATGGCACCTGTATGAGTTCTAACTTTCCTCAAGGAGTGCTCTTTTGTTTTCCCCACCAGAAGATTAAATTGGTTAGACTAAGCCTGCAAGATGTAGAAGTTCTTATAGTGGAGGAATGATGGGGAGGCATGTAGAGAGCAGTATCTGCTGGTAGGCTTGTTTCCAGAGGAAATTTGGCCCGTTTCCCTTTTTTCCCCTAATCTTTTGCAATATTCAAAGAATGAAAATCTGGATTTTTCCAAGGGAGGACATACAGCCAAAGAACAGGCTAAACCTCAGTAGACTAATGTTGCCCATCCCACTTATTATGCTGCAGGAAAACCATAGCTGAACAGCACCACATGGGCACTGGTGGCAGTGTGGTGGAGTGTAAAAATCAGTTCTTCCCCTTTTTCAGCAGTGTCATATATACATCTCGTGGACCTCAGGCAGAGTGCAGTCATGTCCCCCACTGGCAGCCTGGTCTTTCCCAGGGAATTTAAAGAAGTCTGAGCCAGTGACGTGGTGCCCACGTAGTGATGAGTTTCTCTGTCCACTTCTGCCTACTGTGCTTTGGGCTTGTGTTACTAGAAAATTGCTGATTGTGCAGAATATGGAGCATTACTAGATTAACAGAGACAGCACATTGTGCAAGGAATACTTTTTCTTCGCACATCTAGAGACAGAAATAAGCAAAAGTCAACAAGGGACAAGATCCTGCAGCTGAAAAACTGATGCTGGATTTACCAAGACGCCTTATATATTTTTTGCTCTGATTACAGGTGCAATTTGATTACTTCTCAATGCTTGCATTTGTTACCTTTACTGTGTGCATTGGACAGAATATTTACAATTTGTTTCAATCACCATATTTATTAAGGTTAGAAGGCAAAAAATCAGAAACTATATTTGAAGAGACTATAAAATTTAAGTTACTTAGGGTCAAATTTTAATGGTTATTATTTCTGATGATAGTCCTCAGGCTTTGTTGGATTCAGCAGAAACTAAGTGCTCCCTGCATTGAAGTCTGAGGGCCTAAACTGCTAGAGCTGCTCTTTAACCATTAATTAAAGTGTTCTGTTAGGATGCTGAGATCATAATAGATATTCTGCAGTTGGTATAATTAATTATCAGAACTAAGTGAAATTGTGGCTTTGTGAGATTAGAAAAATATCATTACTAGCTTATTGTCATGTCTCTACATCACAGCCTTATTACTTGGATACAGAAGGTTATTATTGAAATCCATTTATCTGTAACCTAGTTACATGACTGAACTATTAGTACCAGCCACTGCATTTCAATAACCAAAGGTAGATTGTTTTTAAAAATTAAGGACAGTCAATACTGACCCTGGTTTGTATCTTTATTTTTTTGAATATATATGCCAATGTTAAGCAAACTAGGTTTCTTTTCATTTTATAATTTTTTAGATCCTTTTTTATTCTATCAAATCATGCTAGTGCTAAGTTAATTAGTCCTGATGTGTGCCTGAATAGATAAAGAGAGGAAAAATATTGGTTGTCCTTTTTTGAAAGGGCTGGACTTTTTTTCCTCTTTTGACCAGTACTTACTGATGCCATTCAAAGGCATTCCTTTCTGAAGGATGAGCAGTTTCCAACAGCCAGCAATGATTCAACACCACAGTTGTGTGTAACTACAGAATCATCATAAATACAGTAGCCAACAACAAGGCATGTCTGTAGTGTCTTTTTTGGGGGAATAAAATAAGGAATGGTAGTCCATGTATGAGATACCAGCACAGCCATGCTACAGGCATTTTGGGGAAACTGCAGTGCCAAACTGCCATTTAAGAGCAAAGCTGTTCCTGTGAAATGAGGTAAGAGTGTTATAAGCATTAAGAGAGTTACTATGATGACAGTTAAACTGATCAAAGATACCATTAACAGGAGTATCTCTGAGTTTTACTGAATTTATTTATCTATTCTGACAAATGGCCATTTGCTACCTGGTTTTTCTGGTCAGGAAGGTGGTTGAAGAAGGGATGCAGTACATTCCTGTCCCAAGCAGCTAGACACTCCATTCAGAGTGCTCATGCACAGATCCTGGGGCTTGCAGGCAGCATCAGGACAAGAAGTCTGTGTAACCTCCTTTTAAATACTTTTCTCCACTGAGATTTTAAGGGAAGGAGCATGAATTACAGCACAAACTATAGAAAGGCATCCTGCAGGCAGGGAATTCTTTACTCCCACTGTGTTTCTGTGCTACATTGAGCAGAGATTTGAAATGTAATGTTGGCCTTTTAATAGAAAGCCAACTGTGAGCAAGAAAGTAGTAGTCACACTATCAGGGGCTTACATGCCACATTGGACCTAATGTAAAAAATGAATCCCCAAGAGCTTGGTGGACACAAAGGTCCTGCTCCTCTGACTCCAGCTCTTAGGGCTCAGTGCCATGCCATCCTGCACAGGCTATTTTTCCTGTAAACCTTGAATACAGAAAGCAGCAAATGCCCCTCCAGGATGATATTCTGTGGTACATGCAAAATGCACCTGCATATCCTCCTCTCATCCTTCCTCTTTCTGCCTGGGGGAATGCCTGTCCTCTGCCAGCTCCTTGTGGCAGTGGCGCTGGTCAAGAGCTGCCCAAGGGCTTGAAGGCTCAGTGCATTACCCTGTCCATGTTTTATGGAGGGAGGAGGGACCATGAGCATCCTTGGGTCTGACCAGGGAAGGAAACAGGACCAGTTTATTCTACTGCCCATGTTAAAACAATCCAGGACACCAGCCAAATCTTAAAGCAAGTATGCAAGATGTAATGTGGGGACTTCATAGGGTAAGTTCATGACAGAGACTCAAATGACCACAAATAGCTTTCCACATAGGGTATTTTCATAAGAAAGCCAGAACATAGGAAACTAGTGATGTATATGCATAGATTACATAAACCTTCTGGGCATTTCTACTCCATAATATCAGCTGTAATCATTAAAATTATAGCTTAATTATCTGCTTTGGCATAGGTACAAAATAATAATCCTGTCTTGCTTGTCAAAAAAGAGATGATGGCTGATGTTATTGTCTCTGCCCCAACCGAGAATTTAATTAACTCCATCAATGTGACAACTGCAGAGTCTTGCTATTGACAGACACTCCATGGTAAATTTGCTAAATTCCTTGGGTTGTGCTCCTCCTGTGTTGTAATACAAAGATATTTTAATAAATCCTAGGAGCCAAATGGTGTCTCTACCATAAAGACTACTCCACAGTTTTCCAGTCTTTATACAATACATAGAAATTAGTAATTTAGTTCTTGAAAGGATTGAAAACGTGCAGAGTTCACATCCCCAGTGAAACATGGTTCAGTGCTCATCATGAGATGGTTATTTATCAGTGACAGTACTGGAAGCAGTGTTTAAATTCAGCACCTCTGCCATTTCTGAGAAGAGCATTGCCAGGATAACTGTCAGCTGCTTGATACCAAGTCATTTATTGCATCTTTTTATAATTCATAATTTATAATTCATCATTCAGTTCAGCCTTTTTTTCAGACAAGTCTGACTTGCTTCTTTTATAACTTTTTAGTTTTCTCAGAGGCCCTCACCCAATAATGCAGGCATATATGAGTTATGTTTACATAGCAGCGACAATTAGGAAGATTAAATGTCTTAATTATAGCCTATATGTTTTTAATGAAAGACTGCAAATGTCAGGGTTGGGGAAGCAGCAAAGGTGTTCGGTGTCACAGTCACTGGCCTCCAGGAACAGGGTGCTTGCTGTCTTTCCGTGTCATCAGTCACTCCAGCTGTCAGGCCAAAGGGGTGTGGGTGAGGAAGCAGGATTGTTTCTTGAATGCCCCATCCACACATAGTATCAGGGGTTAATGAGAGGAGTGCACTCTTGCTGTGGTTGTCCCTCTCTCATTGTCCCTCTCTCCTCTCCAAAGGAGGAGACTGCAGAGATCAATGCTGCACCTGTCAGTCCTGTCCAGAGCTGATTCCCCATCCCCACACCAGTGGCTGTATGTGAAAGCCTGCTGTAGCCAGCATGGAGAGCTGGAGTTCTAGGTGAGCTCAAGAAATTCAGGGGTTTGGCCAATAGTTATGGTAATGAAAATCTGAGTAATGAAAATTTCAATCTGACACACTTCATGTGCTGCCAGAAGTAACTGTGCAATATTAATAAATTCTGACAAATATTACCAAATAGCATGACTGTGACTTTTACTGTGATCCACTCTCTAACAGTCAAGGTAGGCTCTCTGGAGATGGGCTTAGGAACATCAAATATTGATCTGAATCTTGCATTACTCCCTAGGTGGCTTTGGTATTTTATGTCTATTATCTACTCTTAACTTTATTTAGACTATTTTTGCAGGTTTAAAAGATGTGTTCTTGGTTTTGCCAAGTGACCAATTAATTTTAAAGGCTTTTAAAACCATTTATTGGAAGGCAGTATATTGCTTTAATTCAGAGAGATTAAAACTTAGTCTCCTTTCTGAATTGTGAAATTGGAAACCTGACATGTACAGGTCTAAGGGATCATTTCAAATAAATGTAGGCTGCAAATGGGGCAGCACTGCTGACAGTGTTCTGGGCAAACCCACAGCTGTGGACAATGATTTACTGCTCTCTTTTAAGATGAAAAGAGCAAATTTTCACTTGGTAGGATAAGATACCTGCAGGATGAGGAGAGGACAGGACACGACACCAGTTGAATGAAGGCAGGCTTACAGTAAGTAAAGCAAAAAGAATCAGTATGACTCTGGGAAAAAGGACTTTTTCAGAAAGAATGAAGGTATTATCCTTGAAGTAATTATTCTGGTAGACTCCCGATGGCCCTCTGAAGATGTATTTGGGTTTGCATTCATGCAACAGAATCGGGTAGATATCCATCAGCCCAGTTAAACATGTCTTCTGTGATTGTCTTTCCAGTTACCAAAGAACATCAACTTTTATTATGGTTGATTGATAAGGAGCATTTGATGTGTTCATACTTCAACTGGCCTGAGCAATGGAATGCCCATAACATTTTACACAGTAGATTGACATTTAAATGTCAGTTAAAAGTCTTTTCTTGAGCTGCTAAAGTTTCCATAGGGATGTGTGTTTCATTATTGGAATGGCCTCACAAATAGCTAGATAATATGACTGTGATTCCAGGTCCTTGCCAGAGTTTTGTTCTACAAAGAGAGAATTTAAAATTAATTATTCCCAGGACCTACATAACTTACAGAGTTGGTAGTGACTGGTGAAGCAGCCACTGTGTGCAAGCAGGTGGGGACAGGCACAAGGAAGATTTGACTGAATGTGCTGGGGAAACACAATGCTCTTAAGAAATACTGCCAGGAATATTTATGAAAATTACATATTTTCCAAACATTTTAATTGCTTCCGAGCAAAAATCTACTTGGAAATACTAAAGGACCACAGCAGTTTATGGTGTGACCTTAGGATGAACCTTCTTAGTGAATGTCTTGTATGTTGGTGGGTGTAAAAGGTTATTCCTGAGGCTAACACAATACACAGTGAAAATGGTAGAGAATAGTAACAGGGAGCAGCTTGTAGAGCTGTTCTAAGCCCTAGAGCTCGAGCACAGGCACCTCCTGTGCCCCTGTGCCTTTCCTTGGAGCAGTACCTAATCCTCAGGGCTCTGGGCAGTTGTCTGCTGCACAGAGAGGCAATGCTCCTTATTTTTCTATCTCTTTTGCAATTAAGAGGTCCCAGCTCTGCTGCAGGGAAATGGCAATAGAGCCAAGAGCAAAATTTGCCATTCTTCTTTGCCAACCAGCAGCATTCTCTTCAATTTTTAATTATTACAAACTGCCCTATTCATGAGGCTTTGGAAAAATCAATAATGTACGCACATTTGGTGGGGGGCAAGTGGTGTCATCTGTCTTCAAGTGTGCAATTACAATGTGAGATGAAGTACTGTCAGTTTGAAATCCTTCATGAATGAATTAAATTGCTTTGTCTAAAAAGAATAGGATGAACTGGATCAAAACTGTTGTTTTCTGCGATAATAAAGTAATAATGTTAGTTTCACTGACTGAGGTTTGGAATCAAATTTAGAAAGGAAAAATTGTACATAGCTGTGAAGTCCTTTTTCTAAAAATTGTTTTATCTCAAGAAGATCTTGGGTTTCTGTTCCATAGGAAAGCACTTGGGTTGTGTTAAGAAGAAGCCTGATATAAAATGCAAACTAAAGCAGGCAAACCCAGCAAGCTAACACAAGACTTCTCAAACCTACTTTGATTGAGTTTCACTGAGGAGAGTACTTTGATAATGTCAGCTGGTCCAGCTGTACCCTTAGGGAGAGGCTGCACCCCTGTTAGTGTGCTGGGAAAACAGTGCTGCTGGGCCATTGTAGATTGAGTTTTACAGTCAGCTGGGCAGGGATCACTTTTTACTAGAGCACCGTGGTAAACTGACTTCCCTGAGTTAATTAACGTTAAGTGTACATTTCTAATGGGTGAGTCTTTCTGCTTGCTTAAAGAATTTTCCTCAAAAAATAGAGTAGGTGGTTCCTTACAGTTTCAGTCTGTCCAGCCCAAAATGCCTGCTAGCACATAACTAAGAATCCTCCTCATCTGATTCTACAGTACCTATTAAAAACACCCAAATTTATTTCTGCCTCCCGGAGGCAGATATCTGTTCTTGTTTAAAACCTGTTATAAAAAAATCTGTGCCACATTAATGGCACATGCTGTCAAATTAGAGGCATTGGTCTGAGGAGATGTTCCTGTCATTTTTACAGCACAAGCACACTGCACTACACTCCCTGCTTACAGATAGGTACCGAACAAATCAAAGTAATTAGTAATTAACAGTGATCTATTTGAGACCACAGCCATTTGAGATTTCAAAGTACACACCTTGCCTTGCTACTGCTGCTATCCTGGCTTGTTTTCACCTGTTCAACTGAGTTAGCGTGAAAAGGATGTGATAGCAAAGGATGAAACAGCTGGGTCCTTTTCAAGCTATGCCAATGATTAATTTTCCTTTGTGTATTGAGGAAATAATCCAGAATGGTTTATCGTTTGGGATTTTGGAGGAGTTTGTTGGTTTTCATTCCCTCAAGCTTTTTCAGTGTCATGTTCAAATAGAATTCTATGCTTTATATTGGATCCTACATCATGGTTGCATTCTAAGAAGGTAAAGGGGATCTCTCCTTCCATTTGCAAATTTTTCCTTGTGTATGACAAACTCCAATGTTCAACCAGTATCTAGTGAACAAAATTTCCCTAAGAGATAATCTGTTGGCAAGAGGAAAGGAAAGGACAGCAGGGAACCATCTAAATGTTTGAGCTTAAATGTGGAAATTAAGAGCTTGTATTTCTCCTTTTGTTTTATTTATTTGTTGTTATTCATCCATGCAGTTGTTGATAATGTTTGCCACAGTTGCTGAAGCACATTCTCACTGACAGTATGAATAAGTCCTATGCACCTTTCCTTTCCCATATTTTGCATAAGCACTGTTAAAATACAGCTCTTCACTCTGGTGCCATGTATGCTAAGCAGATACGTAAATCAGTCTCATGCAATTCAAAGGAACTCTGAGGGCTACATACTTTTTAATCATCTTCTTGTTACAACTAGCAACAATAATTAGTACTATTAGCAACAACTGTGTATCATTTTAATTTGGCAATATCTGCTGTTGTGAGGGAAAGGGTCAGGGTGCAGTATTTCGAAAAAGAGGAACAATTGCATGAAAAGAGAGAAAAGTGGTTTTAACATTCAAATTAATTTTGAGTTGGGATGAAATTGAGAAATTCTGTGCAATGGTAGGATTTATGCATTTCATGAAGAACAGGCTTGTGAGCAAGGCCAGCAGCTGCATCGAGGAAGATGGGTATGAATCTGGCCCTGGCAGAATTGTTGTGCTGTTGTCACCTAGACCCTGGCAAAGGGCCTAGGGCAGCCACCAAGCTGGCGAGGAGTATCTTAAAGATGTAATTCAGGAGTAGGCCTAGTAATGCCAATCTGGGAGTTAATCCAGCTGTATTCCAATTCATGGGAGTAAAGTAAGGAGCAAGAAAGCTTTGTGCTGCAAACACTGCAGTATTAGTGGATGTCAGAGTGATGCACAGAATTTGCACCTCTGGACCATGACTGAATTAACTTTGTTTCTGAGCCCATTACTCCTCCTCAGATAGCTTTGTTTTCATATTTCTCTACTGAAACTTGATGTAGGATCTCTTCCACCAGATCTAGCTCAAAGGCAGTCAAAATACCAGGTGCTTCCGAAGTAGATTATGTCAAAACCAAGACTTTTGCCTCCCTGCCTTCTGGCTCTACCCATCCATGCAGGTGCAGGTGGTGGGGGGTCTGCTAAACTTTTTACAGTTCCATTCTAGAACACAGGTGGATTTTTAGTTGCCTTGCTCTTTGTTATTTTGTTTTATTCCTGGTTTCCCATGCTCTTCAGTAACAATTTGCAAAGGCTAGGATTAACTGTATTAATTCTGCATAAATAGCCTTACATAAATTAGAAATGTAGAAGTTCTGAGCTGTACCTGGGCTAGTGAGGCAAGAGCTCTTGGAGCTCCCTGGAAGATAAGTAGCTGCATGCAGGTTTTCATCCTACTTCCCTTGAACACCTGTTTTGGTAGGAGATGAATCACTGCTTTCCCACTCCTTTGAGTAGAAAGAACCTGGATGACTCACACACACTAGCAAAGTGCATAAATGTTAGGCATCCTGACCAAGCTCATCCCCGAGATCTCCTTCAGAAACTGGTATTTTCAGAGACCGGCTCAACTGCCTTATTTTGGAGGAGAACCAGGGTGGAAGGGAGGATGATTTCTGGCTGCAGTGCCAGGGCATCACCGGTCTGGCCCTCAGCTGTGCAGTGGCGCATGCACCACCTGTTGTGCGTGTTGTTGTGCACCACCGCACAAGCTGTAAGTCCTGGGTTACAGTGAATCTGGAACTGTTCCAGTCAAGCACAATCTGAGCAGCTGAAAAAAACCCCTCTGTAGTCCTAAGGAAGACTCACACACACCTCTGGGATGGCACGATCAGCAAGCTGCAAAAGGATGACTCTAATCCCAAGTTATGCTTTCATCATTGTGTTTTCATCTTGGGTATCTTAAACTTGCTGAAGTTCCCCAAATCTCCCAGATGCAGCTGTTGTTATTGCTTATGTCCTTTCAGGTGTGGGTATATTCTGCTAAAACTGCCTGTTCTTCATGTGATTTCTATAGCAGTTGTCCTCATAACAATAATTTCCTTTCTCTTACAAATACAGTAAAGATAATTGCTCCTTTTAAAACCCACGCTTACCTAAAAAAATTTAGTTGAGTGCTCTGAACAAGCATTTCCACATCCAAAGCAGCAGGACTATCCAAGAGTGCTGCTGCCAAGCAATGCCTGAGCCCCCCTGGGGCAGGACCTGTGCAGGCTCTGCTCACTGAGAAGGTCTTGAAGCCAAGCTCCTCAGCTTCTTCTCAAGCCTGACACAGACGTTCATCACAGATGAACTGCTGTCTTTCCAAACAGCTGTGCAGCTTGGTAAGCAGATCAATATTTGGCATGGAAGGTTGCACAGTCTGTGCTTGTCTACATCACACTCGTCATTACTTTTCCTCCATTTGGCATTGGAATAGCTGTCATTCTGCTTGATTAGCTCCCAGATGATGGAAAAGTTGGCAAACTGTTTCTAATGAAAACACAGCAGTCTATGTCTAGAAGGGGGGTGTTGGAAGTGAATTTAAAATATAACAGATGCATTTAGGAAATTATGTACATTTTACTGTGTGATGGTCCCCTGGCAACCGTGCACAGAGTCTCACTGTGGTGTTACTGAGCAACAACCCTTTGGGAGAGAGAGCTGGCTGAGATTTTCCCATCAGCAATTTTCTGAAGTGAGGACATGGTTCCCAGAAAATAAAATAATTTCCCAGAAGCTCATTTTTATTATGAACAATAGAAAGTTACATATTTTATGGTCATTTTGATCTGTATATTAAGTCTTCTGTTGAAATGCTCTGAGGTATTTAATATTGTGTTTGTATTAGCTGGAATTCCCTTATTGCTGTGCATCAGTCCATGGAACCACAGCTAAGGGCTCTCTGTGCTTACCTGCTTGAGGGCTGATCCATATCCCTCAGCTCTGGGTTGGTTTCTGGCCAGTATCTATCACTTGTTCTAGAGAGGGACCCATGGCAGGTCTGGGACCCAAAGGAGGGCAGGAACAGCAGGGCCCTGGAGCTTTCCACACTGTCTTGAACTGCACTACTGTGTGTTGAAAAGGAGTGGCTAAGAGATTGCACTCTCTGGTGGGTGAGAAATCAACAGAATCATTCTCAAAGGTAGTCTACTCAGTTATTTAAACTTTTCCAGTAAGTCAGATTACTAATATTTTCTTTTGCTCAGAACAATACCTTACGAGGATGTATTCACTGCAGCAGAAAATCTATTGCATCAAATTAGAGGCATGTTTTCAACAGAGAGAGCAGGCTTGAGAAAGGATGCCTTCTCTGGAGGGGGGGAACAAAAGATGCACATTAGCAATCTGCATTCCCTCAGGAAAATGAAGTAAATTCATTTCAGCTTGTAAAAAATTAAAATATTGAATTCCCAAGTTGCTTTGGTTATTTTATCCTGATCACTGTACTCTATGTGCCTTTGCACTGCAAGTCAGGGTTTGCTGTCTGTAATCTCTCTGTCAAACCTGTTGTGCTGATTTATACCTCTGCTCTTGTCCAGCTTCTCTCCCTTGTGATCAAGGAGGCAGTTCTCTTCTGCTACTGTGACTTTTTCATTATTGGAATTTATCTCAGGGCTGTGACTCTAGTGCAGAGCGTGCTTGTTGCCTCTCTGAATGAAGAGCATGCTGCATTTTGACAGAGTTCTGGGAGGAACGTGCTTCCCTCTCCCTGCTCTGGAGCCTGATACCATGCAAAGCACAAAGATTGACTTCAGAACTCCCTGGGAAACTCTGTTTCCACTGAATCAGAGTTTAAGAAGGCAAACATGAAGAAGAAAGCATTTTTCTTATCATGGCAGATTGATTCAAGTTGTTCCCAACTGCATAATGCTCTAGATGCTATTTTTAACAAAAATATTTTAATCTCTGTGGCAGACTAAATGTTTCTGATAGACTGTATAGGCTGTCTCTGACTTCTGTGGATAAAATAATTGTACTGTTACCATCGATAATTCTCTGTTTCCATTAAAAGTGCTTCAGTGTTATTCCTGGTAATTGAAACCCAGACCCAGACACAGCACGTGTTGCTATGCATGGGAGCAGATGCAGCATTTGGGAGCCAAGCTCCTGTTCTGGCTTCATGGGGACAGCTTTTGGGCCCCAGGGGAGAGAGAGTCACCATCAAAGGATGCTGTCTTGGAGAAGCTGCATCCCGGGTACAGGGAGTTATAAGGGGTTATCCTTTACTGCTCCCTGCTCTACAGGACTCTACATTCTTTTGTGGAGTCAGCTCAGCTGTAGCAGAGATGGAGAAGGCACACCTCAGGGAAAAGATACCCTCAATTGCTTGAAAAAGCTCCTGACGCTTCAAAATGCTTCCACGTCACTCAGGTGTTACTATTCTCCTAGTCACTTTCTCATCTGGATCGCAGAAAACAATTGGTGAGGTTCTGGAGTGACTAATTCTGAGCTACTAATTCTGGCGTTACACTATGAAAATGGGGAGAGTTGAGCCTGAAAATACACTTGTGAAATGATATCTGGGAGAGGAGAGCCTTGTTCCCAGGCCTGGATAGAAACCTCTGGCAGGGGTATGGGTTCACCTGACTGCGGCTTTAGGTAGTTAAATACCTTCACAAACCTGCACAGGTCCCTTGTCCATTTATTACAACACTGAAATTGAAGTTCAGGAGCTGCTGCCAGATGGGCATGAAGTGGCAAAATTCAGCCCTGTGCAGTGAACTACCCAGTGCTGGTTGGCTGCTGGTGTAGAGTTGGTTGAATTCTTGCTTCTGGCTCCTGAAAGTGTGCTGACTGAGGCTGAGCCCCCCTGCACTGTGGGTCTGTCTGTCTGTCTGTAATGGAAGCCAGATGGGCAGTTTGGACACTGAAAAACACATCTGAGAAGCCGTCTATTAATGGTTGTCACAATGTCACTACTTCTCACCCAAATTCACATCAGATGAGAACCTTAGAAATAATGAATTGCACAATTTTTTTTTTTCTTTAACACATACCTGTTTATCACTTGGGTTTATTACAGGTTGTTTTACTTTCTTTTGTCACAAGTTATTGATTTGACCAAATATTTCCATAAGCAGTAAAATGTAAATTTTGTGCCAGTCTTTGTTACCCTGAATAAAAAAAAACCAACCACAGGCATGGAGCAGGAGTCAAGGATGTGCTGTGTCTCTATTTGCCGGGGAGTGAGCTGGAATTTCACGTGGTGTGTTCAGCAGCAGCTACTCAGCATCACCTGGGAGATTGTAATTAGGACATTCCTCCTGCAGGATGTACAGCCTGCTCTCACAGCAGCGATTCTCTTTTAAAATCCTCACATCTGTCTGGGGTTCTTAGTTCCTGTATGGCTGTTTTGGAACAGGGTTGGTACTGGGGGAGTCCCCAAGAGCAGTGAGAGGACAAGTGTCTTCAGAGGAAGAGGCAGCCCAGTGTGGCCTTGGGGACATGGGGCAGATTCACTGCAAGGCGTTGAGGAGGTTGATTTGGACTCCAGCACCTCCAGGTGCTTTCACATCCCCTCTCACCCAGGCTGTGGCCATCGTGGGCTTGCAGAGCACCCAAGAGAATCAGGGCACTGAACGTCCCTGTGGCGGGAGCAGGCACTGGGGGGCAGCAGCTTGGGGTGCCTTCCTCCAGGGTCTTGGACATTTCTGTGCAGGCCAAGGTGGTCTGGGTGCAGCTGACATCCTTCTCCCCACAGTCCCTGAGCCTTCAACTGAGCCACAGGAGAGTGAGGAGAGTGGGGAGGGGTCTGGGGGCTGTGCAGAGGTCAGGGCTGGAGCAGGGTTGGGAGAGGGCTGGCACAGGCTTCAGGCAGGGGAGAAGGGTGCAGCAGAATGAAGTCTGACACAGAAAAGGATCCCATAATGTCAATCACTGATGGCTTATATTTATTGATGAGTGAGAGCCAGAGGTGGTCTCTCTGAGCTTGGTGGACAGTTCTGCAATTGTCCAGTGCCT
>PYHW01009579.1:257397-272385 GCA_013186435.1 Turdus rufiventris
CCTGATAAATTATGGGTCCTCTAGTCTGGAGTACAGTGAAATGTTATGTAAGGAAAAAGAGTGAGAGACCATTTCAGAGCCTTTTATGGTGATTCATCTGGGAAATTATCTGGGAGCAGATAATTTAATGCTAATGGCTTTTTTTTCCCCCAGTGTCATTGTCAGATGATATTCCAGCATCCTCTCTCCATGCAAAATGGGCTGGGATTTGCTTTGAAATTCATCAGCTACACAGCCAATGAGATGAGTGACGAGCAACAAAGATCAGGAAATAGTTTAAGGAGGATTATGGGGCCTCTCAGAAACTGAATTTTTTTCTGACTGGGTGCTATAGGGCAAAATCATAGTTTGGGGACTAAATACTTGGTTGGTGTTAGGTGTTCAAACTACAGTGAACTTAAGGCATTGTACTTTATGGGAGCTCTAGACGCAGCAAAGGCCATGTTCTTGCAGAGAAAAAGCAGGAAAAGTACTTTAAAGATGGGAGGCAGAGGATGGGCAGAGAAGGGGAATGATTTATGTCAGTTTACTGGAAATGCTGAAATTGTTAATTTGCCATGCAAACAATATTTAATTTTCGAATCCTTACAAGTGTGGTGTAGTAGAGAGGCAGGTGCTTTGTTGGCATGTGGTGGCAGAAGGTCATTAGGCAAGTGATTAGAATGCTTGGCAGGGTGAGAGAGCCTGATTCCACCTCATCTCTGCAACACCAGCATGCCCTCACTGCTGCCTCTCAGATATTTATTTCCTCCTCTTGACACATCCAGCTTGCATGAACAGACATCCAACTGGCCCAGACTTCTCTTGGAGATACAGGAGAGCTTCATCCAATTCCTCACTCCAAACTAGGCTGGCAATGAGCAATTTTTCATCCAGGTGCAGAATGTACTTATTTTTTTCCTCCAATTTTCTAAAATGTTCCTAGAGCATGTACCACAACCTGAGACTGCTCTTCATGCTACTATTCCCTGCCACTGCTGAAGAGCCCACAATTTCTGACATTCATACTTGGGAAAAAATGCCCTTTTAGAGTTCAAACGAAGAATTTCTGTGTTATTGCACAGTCTCCAACACATGCTTCTGCCACCTCCAGCTTCAGTTCTTTTTTTGGGCAATAATTGGAACCAATTGTGTTCCAAGACTTAGCATATAATAGAAAATATCCTGAAACAAAGTCAAGGAAAATGCATCTGAGGTCAAAATGACTCCAAGGTATAAGGTGTGCTTGTTGTTGCCTTATCTTAAAATGAGTGGCCATACAGGCACACAGCTGAGATGTTGAGACACATTGACAAGCAGTTTCCTTCATGTCAATAAATGATGTTAAATCACAGCTGTTATTTTCATGCCAGATGGACCAAAAAGTCCTAACTGCAAAACCAGCTAAATACAGATTTTGCAAGGTCATGACTTTTTTCTGAGCTTTTCACTAATTTATTTCATTTTTTGTACCTCTTAGAGAACTTTGCCTCTTAATATTTTCTTAGGTGTCCAAACCTCCTGATGTGGAGAGCATTGTGATGTTTTTTATCTCCATGCATAGTGCATAGTTTTTTTGAGTTATTTTGTGTTCTTAAATCCTTTGAAAGTTTTTTTGGCCATATTCTTATTCCCTTGTGCTACAAAGAAAAAAACAATCATTTAATTGCAAAAAAGTTCATAAATTCTTTGATAATGAAATTCAGGGAAATACTTTTTTTTTTTTTTAATTTTTTTAAACAATATTTGAAAGTGTTTAAACAAGGTAACAAGAGGGAAATGGGAATATGTGTAAGAGTTGTTTTTTAATCAACTCTCTGATACCTGACCTGTCTTTGAAAAAGGAATCAGTTTCATGCTAAAGCCTTCCTGTTTCTTCTGTGACTCTGGCAATCTTAACTGTAAATAAAATTTAAAATGACAGATGTGAAAGCCTGCAGAATAATTGCTGTGAGGGTAAAAAGCTGGTAATGGATTTGATGCCGATCCTGTGATTTTTCTGGGGACAGTTTTGCTAAGCCTGACTGATATCCCATATCTATGTTTTCTGCAATTTTAGATGTACTCATAGACATTGAAACGTGCTTTGAAAAGAATACCATCGTGTGAATGTTTAACAAGAAAGAATTTCACTGCTGCTCAGGGAGTGCCTTGGGCCCTGTGCAGAGCTGGGCTGCAGCAGCAGGAGCAGGTCCCCCTCGAATGGGGATGCTGTGGACTCACAGGAGGGCCAGAAGCCACAAGGAGTGGATGTGGCAGAGCTTCAGACTTTCTGTCCTCACTTTTTCTGCAAACACTCTCAGTGCAGCAGCTCAGGGGCTTTTTGTTGGTTTCATGCTCCAGGGGAAGATTTCCATCCTTCCCCTAGAGTGAATCCTATGGGAAGGGCCACCACCATTTGTCCTACTCCTGGGCAGATGCTCTGCCAGGGCATCTTGTCCATTGTCTCAAATCTTTGAAACCTCATCATTCAATGACATAATGTATAAGAATAATATAACACAAATATTACAGATATGAGCATTAAGCAGAGTGGCACTTTAAGGTAACATACAGCAACTGGACAGTCCCAAACAAATAAAAAAAAGATGGGCCCTGTGGCTGAGACAGGTTGGTGTCAGGTGTTCCCCCACACAGTTGCTGTGTTCCTCATCTCGGTGTGGTTTGGCTGCAGTCGGTCGTGCAGGTCCTGACGCTGAGTGACTTATGACACTCAGGAAGTTGTCTAAAGCACTGGGTGTGATAAACATTTCTGCTCTGCTATTTCCTCAAAGCAGGAACCAGAGAAACACCTGCTGCTTGCATGAACCTGTTGGTCCTTTGAGGCCTATCCAACCTGTGTTGCACACAAGTAACACGTGGGTGTTATTGAATTTGGTGAAATTGAGAAGTTTGGCAGTATGTTCTGGCATGGTTTATGCAAAATTCCATTATAGTTTTCCTTAAGTTTTTTGCCTTCATCTTACACTATTCTTTGTTACAGTCAATTGATGGAAGGCCACAGTGAGCAATAAGAATTAGCTGTGGTTTACATTAGCATCTGTAACAAGATTGGAGATGAATGACTAAAGCAAATTTCAGTGAGCCACTGGCATACCAGTGCACGTGGGTGAGGGGCTGACTGGGGCTGTACTAGCACTGGAGTTCTCTGGAGACAGCTGCTGTCCACCACGTGCTGGGCTTCCCAGCCCAGCAAATTGATGTTTGACACTGAAAGAGACTCAGGCAGCTCTTCTGCAAAGCGAGAACCCATGGACCCAGTCAATCTGGGTTTAAGATACCTTACTGCTTCTGCAAAGTCAGGGACTTGGGATGGGATGAGAGCACTTAGAAAGCACTGAGGAGCACTGCAGAGTGCAGTCATATGCCTTCTCTGAGAAAAAACCAGCACCTGTGAGTTAAACATTCAAAGGCAGCTTCTTTGACCAGTTTTTTGGAGAGGAGATCAAGCTGTAGATGGTACACGCTGCACCTTCAAAACCACACTTCATTACATGAGACTCTGTTATATTTAAAAATCTGTTTTGACAGCCAGTTTGTTTGGCTGCTTCAAACAATAAATAATTCACCATTCACCCCAAATGTTTTTTACAATGAAAAAAAATGTGTTTATGACATTGAAATAAAACACTGAAGACAGAGTGAGATGACTGTGTGTAACACAGCCGTGAATCTCATTAACAGCTCTGCAATCTGTACTTCAGCAATACTTCTTTCATTGCCTCTTGTTGGTTGTGTTTGCAAACTGCTTTGACAATACTGGGGAAGTACGGAGCCTTTCTCAGGGCTAGGACAGAGTGAGGGCCCTGGTGCAGCCCTTGACCATTGCCAAGCTGTCAGTGGCCTTAGCAGAGCCACAGGGCAAACTCTGGCTCCTGGGTGTGATGTGCTACTTTCACTGCATTGTGTCCTGGGCTGAAGGAGATATTCACCACCAGCAGACCCTTTTCTCCCTCAGGCATGACTTCTACTTGCCAGGAGCTTGAATGCTGCTGGATGGATGGCATTTAGGTGATGTTGTAGAAAAGAACAATATTTTGAAAATATTTTAAAATTACTTTTGACTGTGGTTTGCTTTTCCAAATGTAAGGAGTAACTAGGTTGCGGCTGTTGGTGAACATGGACCTTTAGAAAAGTTATTTATGTCACGCCCCTTGTGCTTGGTGTATGTACATTTTGCTTTACCCTGGTTCCCAGCGTGATGTTCAGCTGACTCTCTCTCCTCGCCCCAGGCAGCACAAGGGAAGGGGTCACGTCCCATGGCTGTATGCACACAGATTCAGAACAGTGTTTCCCAGTGTGCAAAACTGAGTGCCTTTTTTAGGGGGCCCTTTGCAGAAGTGGGTTTTGATGTCAGCTGCCTCTCCAGGGCTGTCCTCACATTGCGTCTCACAGGTTGCTCCTTGGGGTTGAGCTCATGTGAACTGCTTCAAGGAAATCCACTGGCATCTGTCATAAAAAGGCAATGAGAGCAAGGGAGATGAAATTTCTACCTTTCCTCTGGCATCATATAGCTGTTGGTTTAGCTTCCTAGGGATGAAGTAATGAATATTTATATGTTCCCCATGCTATGATGGTTCCTTCTGTCAATGACAGGGTCCAGCAGACCTGGAAGCACAGCAGCTGGGCTTACAAATGTAAAAACCTGAATGCTGACGTGCAGCATTCACAGCAGTTTTCCTGACTAGTCCTTCTTTAAGGCTAACAGTGTCTATAGATTCCGGTGGCATTTCCACTGTACCGGTCTGTAGCATGTGATGCTTGTTCTTGACAGATTGGATGCAGTTTATCTGAAGTAAGGAGCAGTCTATGTTTGTGCTCTAAAGGCCTGACTCAGCAATCTGTCAGCCTTCCCTTATCCTTGGTTTTATTGGGAAAGTGCTCTTCCTTTATCATTGCGAGCTGCACTGCAGCTCTATTACCCAAGCAAGGAGTGTAGTTTACACTTCCCTTACCTGTCACTGGTTCTAGCAAAGGCAGTGGCTTTCTTGATCTTCCACCCTATACAGGCAGAATCTCCTCATCAGCAGAGTACAAATGTGGCCAAGTTAAGCACTGAAAACACAGTGATGCTAGGGTGGAAGTTTCTGTACAAAATAACCTGCATCCTGGCTGTAAATCCTGAGAATGAAGATCTAGCAGTGAGAAATACATCAGTATCCAAGGGAAAGGAAAGCCCAGGTTCAGCAACCAGAGAGATTTTCCAGTTATTGTAATAAAACAAAAAAAATCAGGTGATTTTCTGTAGTTTAACCTACTAAACCCACTGAGTTGCTATGGCCAAATTTAAAAAAAAAAAAAATTCATTAGGCTGAAAAATTTTCCCATTCTGTAAAGTTTTAGCTTCGAATACTAAGGGGAGGATGTTGCAGCAGGCAATGTCAGCCAACAGTGCTAACAGACTACTCCTGCCCTCACATATGCTTCCTAACTAAGTTAATTTCAAAGATTTCGTCCATGTTGTAGTTGATTGTCTGTGTGATTTATATTTTCATTCTATATGTCATCTTGTATCTTCTGGGTTTATCCTTAGTTCTTTTAATTCTCTACTGTGACTCCAAAGTTACCTTGGCACAGGTGAGAGCTGTCACAGGCACTCTGCTCCATCAGCAGTAAAACATCTCACAGTGAAGTGGCAGTGCACAACCCACTTTAAGAAAAGCCTCCCTTTTTTTCTCTGCTACAGTAGCTTCTATTGATTGATTTCACAAAGTTCATCATGTTTTAAAGAACAGGGCCATCAGTCATGTACTTCAGGCTGTCCCAAGCACAAGGGTGTATTTGTGACAATCTGAACACAAACATGTTGCCAAAACATCCATCCATCCCCACACACACGTGGTATAGCAAGATTAGAGATGAAGAATATTGTATCTTCTAACTGGGAGGGGTTTCAGATCTCTGGAGACATGTCTGGAAGAAAAAAACAGAGAAATTAAGGCAATATCAATTAAATCTAATTTCAAAGTGTTAATTGATAGTTGCTAGACATTAGATAAATCTGACAATTTATTAGTCAACTGTAAAAGCAAAGGATTGGCACAGTGGTACCAGATGTCCATTGTAGTTCACTGGGGGATGAAACATGAGAGGAATGCAGGTGCAGTGGGTCCTCTGTCTTTATTTTCTTTCCTTCTCTTTGCTGATGCTGTGTTTATTTGCCTGCACAGAATGAATGGTCTTTACCTGCTTTCTCTGCAGCACCTTATCCTGTTACCTTCCATTCAAAAACATTCCCAGCAAAAGGGAAAGTAAAAGAATCAACAGGGAAAACCTGCAGAAAGTCTTGTTTTCATATCACAGACAAGACATATAGAAAAGGTGATAACTCAGATATTTGCATTTATAAGAATATGAAAGGAAACTCAGAGACAAGCAGATCTAATTTCTGCATGCTGCTGCTGTTCTCTGTACATCTGTTCAACAAGAGAAATAGTGAAATAATAAAATATTCCCCTCCAGCCTGTAAGCATGCCTAGCACAGGGAATTCTGCTCAATCCCACCTAACACTGGTATCTCTTTTGGCAGAGTGATTGTAGTTTATTGCCTTGATTTCATTTTAGCTGCTTTTTGAGCAGTTTCGCTAACAATGCAAAAACACTTCGGGAGATCGGCCAAACGCCTGGGTGCTTGCTCCATCCCTGCAGTGGCTGGGGCAGCATGTTCTGTGCTGAGCCCTCCAAACCAGCTTCTCTGGTGGGAGTCTCAGTGCTTTATATTGCCCTGTGTTACACAGGATGAGCTGAGCTCCTGCTGGCACATTATGTATTAGTAGATGGCCCTTTAGGGACTTGCTGCCGAATAAATTGCCAACAATCACAGCAACTGGACTCCCTTCCTGCTCCTCAGAGCACAACTTTCTGCTTTAACCAGGTGAAGCTTCTCTGCCCAAGCCTCACCACGGAGCCATGTCCTAAGAGCATTGCTAAAGCCCCTGAGCAGCACCAAGGTACCAGAGGAGCCCAGGTGCTGGCTGCAACCTGCTGCCTCCTCACCACTGGCTGCCCCACGGGGCTTGGCATGCTCAGGTACAGGCACAACAAATCAGAAAACACTTCTCAGGCAGTTGGGCGGGGATCTGCGCTAGGGCAGGCTCTCCACCATCTGTTTCTCTGGATTGACTCAGTTGTTCAGAAACTAATGCAATTGCAAAGTCTCTTGAGCTCAGGATTACACTTGCCAGTAGAAGGGAGGGACAGTATTGGGCAACACAGGGTTATGGTATAGTGTTATGGCTGTGTTTTTCTTGGGCAGAAAGCAAATATTAAGGCCGTTGAATTTCTTTGAGAAAGGCAGCTGGCAGATGTATCAGACTGTTGTGCCTAACCTGTTGTGTGTCAGGAGCCGCCGCAGTGGAGCCGTGCTGAGGAGAGGGAGGTGAGCAGGGCAGCTCTGGCCTGTGCACGGCACTGCTGCACATTATCTGTCTCCCTGTTGGCAGAGAGCTTGGCTGCCACAGTGGCTACCACAATTAATACACTGTGTGCAATGTAATAAATTGCTGGCCAGGTAGGATATTCTGGCAGTCACACTGCCTAATATCACAGGTGCTCTGAGTTCACTACTCAGAGATGATAAAACTGGGCTACTCCTGATCCACTGGCACAGCCAGGACCTCCCCATACCTGTGGTGTTGTGTGGGATCTCTTTCAGGTGTTCACTGGCACTACATTTATTAAGATGGTTTGGTAGAGGTAGTTCCCATCTCCTTCATCATGGGTTTTATGAGTAAGTGGGCACCAGGAGCATTGTACCTTCCACTTTCATCATGGCTGGATATATGCCTGCAAACAGTTTTATGGGAAACTCAAATACAAGCATTTACATAGAAATTTGACTGAATTTTCAAAGAGTTGTCCTATTTGATATGCAAAGTTTTTGTCTTAATCTGACTTTTCCATGTGTAGAGGAGATGAGGGCAAACATTTTGCACTAAATAAATTAGATCACAATGAACTAACTGTGTTTCATCTGCCAGTATTACTCATCACTAACATTTCATTAACATTAAATGCTCATCAATAGGTTTAGAAATTAAAGTGGTCTAACAGCTCTCCAGTGATTCCAGGCAAGGCCCAAAGGCCCAGAGAGCAGCTAGATAGCCTCTGCTGGATTGTCAGCATGGCAAACAGCAGTGGCTATGCCAGTCCTGCTGCTGACTCAGTGGGCTTGTCCAGCAACTACCCTGGGAGATGCTGGAGTTGTTTTTTCCTATGAAGTGAATCCGTTCATGCAGGTTTATTACTGGCTGTTTTTAAGGAAAGCCCCAAATGAAACTGTAAACCATATTTAACTGACATACTCTTTTCCTTACTCCTGCCTGTATTGGGTTTGCATGGTTGAGCTTTGGTAGCAAAGGAGCAACAGGGGTGGCTTCTGTGAGAAGCTGCTGGAAGCTATTTCCAGTGTGGCAGAGCCAATCTCTGGTAGCTGCAAAGATGGACCTGCTGCTGGCCAAGGCTGGGCCAATTAGAAATAGTGGTAATGCCTCTGGAATAACAGATCTATTAAACAAAACTTTTCCTTTTCAAAGATGTGTGTGGAAAATATCTAGGCAGCAGTTTTATGCAGTTTAATGCTATTTGGATATGAATGTGCCCTAGCCTTAATATAATAGAAGATAGCTGGGGACTTCAGGACGCATGAAGAAGAATATGGCTTCACAAAAACATTAGGAGCTAATTGCATGACCAGTGGGTTAGAGCAACACTAAGCTGCCTAAAATCCCTGGGTAGTTATTTATTCATGGTGAAATGAAATCTAACAACTGAGTGGGGAAGTGTGGCTGTAATAAAAATCATGCCTGGAATATTTATAGAGAAGTTTATCAAATAGAGTTCAATGAAAAATATAGTATTAATATTTATAGGCCTTTAAGACAATTTTCTAATTTCTCTTTGAGCTACATCATTTTGTGCAGCACCAAATTAATGGATGTTTCCTGGTACTCTCCTCATTCCGGCTCCTGGAGAGCCCACAGATCCCAACACTCCTTGCCAGCCTGGAGAAGGTGCCTGGTCCAGATGGTCTGTCCTGAGGGCAGGCACGGCTGCAGGGGCTTTGGGGAGAGCACAGACAGCCCAGGGGACCATGTGCTGTTTTGAATTCTGTTTTTAAAACTTGGCAAGGTATTTCAGTGCTAGCACTGTGTGACAGCACAGGCAGCTGGTCCCCACTCCACATTACCAGCACAAGGAACAACAACTCCAACAAAGCAGATGAGAGCAAAAATCTACTGAGCCACATTGAGAGGAAATGTGCAGCTCCACTCCAACTATGGGAGGGCTAAACTGAAAGCCCTAAGATTGGGAATTCCATACAGAAAATCAGAAACCTAAGAAAATCCTCCATGCCAGACACTTACCCAGCATCACAAGCAGCAGGGAAGCTTTGGGTTGCTGTTTGCAAATTTTTAGTGCCTCCCTTCTGCAGGGACATTTAAAAAAACACAACCTGATGTGAAGTGACAGCAGGAGAGAGATTTTAGCTCAGATGCAGCTTCTGGAAACAGAATACACAATATAAAGCTGTGAGTCTTACCATACCTGAGGGCACAAAGCTCTAGATGTTGTATTCAGCTCTTGGTTTTTAAAGTGTAGGCTTAACCAAGCAGTTCTACCCACAACAAAAGAGCATGATAGTAATCTAAAAATTACTAATTTTAGTTTTCTATGTCTTTTGTTACCATCATTGCAAATTTTAATCAAGATTATTTCACATCAATTAAGTTTTCAAGTTTTGTTATCTGCATATTATATGGAAATCACAGAGCTCGGGCATGTAATGGTGTAAAAATAGTATGTGTTCCTTTCTTTCCTCTCTTAAAATATCAAACTAGAGCATTTATTTTAGAATGCTGATATTCTTTACCAAGTCTCTACTCCCTTTTCTCACTCCCTTTTTTGTGTTTGTTCTGTAAAGGTGTCAAACTACCAAGTTTGCAGTGGTAACTTCCAAAATCAGACTCCCTCATCAGGGAAGCCCAGCTAAAGCCTGGGCTAATTTGTACCTTATCACCAAATCTTTCAATTATTCCATTTCTTCAGATTTCTGTGAGTTTTCCATGGAAGCTCTCCACAAGCTGTGGTTCTTCAGATTAGCCAGGTATTTGTCCTTCAATGATGCTGATTTTGTTGAGATAAACCTGACATTCAGGCTTGATGTTGAGCCTATGGCTCAGCAAGCCTAAGCCACACAATCCAATTTCCCCTTTTGTATCCTGCATGATGTACATATTTTATAAAGCTATTCTGTCTTTAAAGAAAACTGATCAAGGAAATAGCACTTCTGAGAGCTTTGCTGGCAGCATGGCACCAGCTGTAGGAATGAGACCCGAGCTACAGCTCCTGCTCTGGACCAGGATGTAAGTCCCTCCTGGAAAAGGTGGAAAAACTTGTGAAGAGTAAGAACTAATGTCTGAAATGAATGCAGAGGGAATATAGTCCTGGTAAGGCACAGCTGGACACAGCTGAAATGCCATCTTTCTCATTGTTCCAGCTACCAATAGTCTAATGGGTCAAATTGTTCAGAAAAATGTGTCCTCCATCATTCAGGCTTGTGTGTAACAAACAGGACTGTAATTTTGCTTGGTTGTTCTTCTGTGCTCTCACTTGTTCTGTATTTCCATGGCTTTTCTATTTTTGTACAATTCTTTATGTTCCATGCAGACTGCTTTTTCTTCTTCACACTTGTAATAGATCTTAGCTTACTATAAATAACAGTTTTCACAATCCATTTTTAGTTTTCCCTTTGTTAAGTAAACCAGACTTGTACAGCAATTCAGGAGGGTTTTGACTCCATTTAATATTAAATTCTAATTGAACGGCAACACATTGCACAAGAAGAACCTGGTGACCATCTATCAAACGACTTCAGTGTTTTAATCTAGCAGTGTCTGACAGTGGGCTGAGTGCAGGAGGGCTGCAGTGAGAGGTGCTTGCTCTCTCTCTTGTCACACATGCCATCAGCTGCCATCCTGCTGCTCCTGGTCATTTTGGCAGAGCTTGCGTTTGTCTTCTGCCTCAGGTGTTTTCCCAGGTTGAAGTCCATCACCAGAACTGCTGCAATAACTCATTTTTCTCCAGCCTGGGAGAGGATGAGGATGCCGAGTTGGAGGGGCTTCTCAGATGCCCTCCCCATCCCACTCCTGAGGCTCTGTCCTGCTCCTGCCCCATTGCAGACCTGGGGCATTTCTCCTTCTTGCTCTTGTTTGGGCTGTGTAAATTCACAGGCACTGCTGCTAGTGAGCTCATGTAAAGAGTATAAAGACTCCAGGGCATTAAGAATTTATTTTCTTTACTATGAATCCCTGTGAGAAGCAAGGGCAGATTTTCAAATTCTGTCAGTGGCTGCTGGATGTTTCAGATCACAGCCACATTAACTGTCCGCATGTTAGAAGAAATCTCTTGAATAAGAGATCTGAGGTTGGTATTAAACCTTGGTCTGAGCCATCCTAAGGCTAAAAGGGTCACCTCATCCAGTCAGACCATTTACTGATTTTAGTCTTGAGCTGAATTCTCCAAACTGGATGAGGTCTGTGGTTAATGGAGCTCTGTGTGGAGCTGCACAGGTGGCTGGGGCTTGGCCGCTCCCCTGCAGGCTCCAGGTTGTCACTGCTGAGGGGAAATGCATTGCCTGGCTGGCTGTGTGCTCCAGACAGCCTCTTCCTAGAGCAAAACCACCCCATTTTAGCACTGTATTCACAAAATGACCACTGCAAAACTTGCCAATCCCTTAGTGCATGATGCAATTATCTCTTATATTTCCATTTTATTTTTCTGACCTCAAAACAATCCTGTTTAAACCTGCACTAACTCTGTATCCTCCTGGATTTTCTCCCTCAAGTGACAGATCATCATTTCACAGAGATGATCACCACACAGGGGACAGGTGCCTGAGATGAGAATATTTTAATATTTGTTTTTAAATTATTCTTGTCAAATGGATCTATATATCAATTTTTTAGCTCATCAACTCTTTAAAAATGCACCCTGTGGAAAATAAAGGGAAACTTGCTTTAGCCTGAAGGACTATCCCACAGGGATAAAATTTTTCTTTTCTGTCAGGAATAGATGCACTGTAGGTCAGGCAGGAAGGTGAATCAGGACAGTACATGGGAAAAAGATTTAACTCAGAAACATGTTCTTGTATTGACAGCACAAATTATATAAGCAATTTGTTTTAAATCAGTACTTTCTTTAAAGGAATTAATGGTTCAGGAAAATCTCTTTGGTTAGATGTTTTCCTATTTTATGAACAGATCTGCTTCTCTTTGCCAGTGTGTCACACCACTCCCTCCAGCTAGCACAGGAAGATGGTTGAAATTACAGCTCCTTAACGATAAGGATTTTAATTTGGCTGCTTCTAAGACATGCCACAAATGAAAATCCCAGGGTCCTCCACCCCTTCTGCACAAACGGTAATTGCAAGTGAAACTTCAGCAGCTAGTTCACAAGCTAGGTCTTCTTTAAGGTCCTGGGTGTGTTCACTGGCGAGGCCTTGGGGAGATCTGCAGGGAGCTCTGGCAGGCTGAGGTTTCTGCTGGCAGAACGCCGTGGAAATGAAACCCTCTGTGCCATGGCAGGGCTCAGCTGTGCTCCTGGAGCAGTTGCCCTGTGCAGAGCCTGGGGGAGGCAGCGCTGTGCCCGAGCTCTGCTCTGCGGGACAGGGACGGGGACAGGGACAGGGAAGGGGACAGGGAAAGGGAAAGGGACAGGGACAGGGGCAGCCCAGCTACACAGGACAGGACTTCTCTTGTTGTCTTTTAGTAACTTAGTTAACGCAAAAAGACAAAATATGAAATATCATCATCAAGCAAAAAACATCCTCATCTGCAAATCAAGGATAGTCGATCCTTATTATTTCTTTCACATTTGCCATTACAGTTTGATTTCATTCTGCAGCTGTTCACCTAGAAATATAGGCTTTTTTTAAAGGTGCTGTTTTTTTCCATTCTACAACAGGACCAAAGATGCATCCCCTCACTGCTAGACTGAAAGAGACTACTGTGCTGCTACATCCAATAAATATTTTTAATATAGTTCCATCTCTTCCAGTCTTTCTGAAACAATTAAGAGCCCTATTTGGATTCTGAGCCATGCTTGCAAGATGGCATCAATGCCCATGTCTTAATGAAAAAGGTTTAAGGGAGGAAAAAAATTTTATTTACTCTGATGGGGACTTCATTTTTAAATGTCTTTGAAAACAGCAACCTGTATCAAGAGCTTCATTTTGTACGTGACCAGGCTTCCCTGGGCTACCAGTGCTGGTGGCTCTGGGAACAGCAGGGAAACACTATGGCCCAGCTGGCTGCCACAATTAGCACAGGCACATGCTGCCTTTCCCTAATTACTGTGCACTCACTGTGGGCATTGAGTGATCCTTCAGCGTGTGCTCCATGTGCTGCAGACATGGAACAGCCTTGCTCCAGTGGTCCTTCCTCCCACTCTCCTCTGGGTGCCACAGATCAGTGAAACAAACAGATTTCAGTAAATAATTTAGATGACCAGGTTTTCAGTTTTCTGAATTTTCTATCCGTTTTCACAGTGGGTTTCAGACTGATTGTGTCATCCTTTGGTTGCTGATAGCTACGGGTAGCAATTATTACTAAGCAGGTTCAAAGCAAACTCTCTTAAATTTTGGTGTGGGGAAGTTGATAGATTTTAGTTGAGACACACTAAACCCAGATTTTCAGAAGCCTGAAAGCCTCTGGGCACTCTTGTGATGAACAGGAGTTTGAGTGAGAGTTGCAGAAGCCTCTCCATGTCCAGGGCTGCATTTAATGTGAGGAAAGATCTCCTAGCAGCTCTGCTTCTAGCTGCAAACTGATGCTCTGCGCACAGTCACATACGGTGTGCACTTTGTTTTGAGAAAAGTCAATACTTACACTCACCTACATGAGTGTTTGATACTATGTGCTCTCTGCCTGTCCTTCCCTCTTATTATTCATTAGTGAGTTACAAAAAATAAGCTGGCAGTGTAAATCCAATATCTATTGGAAAATGGATGTTGCACTCGTGCTTGGCATCCTTCTTAGCAGAGGCAGTAATGACAGCAGGGTTAAAATTCATCTCCTCCCAGTTACAGCCTTCACAGCCACCAGCGCTGGTACATTGGACAGCAGGAACCTTCTTGAGGGCCATTAGCTGACCAGATTTCAGTAACACAGCATTTTTTTTTAATAGGTAATATACTTTACAGTTTAAGATATAAAATTGTCATTCAGTTAATTCCTGAATTTAACAGGTTTCTTGCCAAAGAAGTTTTATTTAGAGAAGTGTTTCTTTTGGAGCCCCATTTTCTTGATTTTTTCTGATCTTTCATGTGGTATGACTCTTTCTACAGCTGTAACTGCAAATGATACTGATCTATGCAAGAGTTAAACATAAAAGGGGATTTAACTTCATGTGGTGATAGAGAAAATCTTATGCTGATTTTTCTATTCGAAGAATCCATGTGCTGCTTCATGAGGGAGCCATCTCAAACCACCATTCAAGCTTCACAGACAAGCTTTCAAAAGCTTCTTCCAGAAATAGCCATGTGCACTGCATGGTTTGCAGTTAAAACACCATGGCTCCCTATATGCGGCTGACTGGTTGCCATTGACCTCCTTTAGCTGATAAAAAATCCACTGTTTACTACTTCCAGCAACTGATGCTCCTTCCTCATCTGCTTGTCCCTTTGCTTTCCCATCCCCGGGTGCAGGAGGAGGAGGAGGAAAAGCAATATGCAGTGGGAGTAAGAGAAGCTGAGTGCCACTGAGTTTTAGTGATTGAATGCGAGGTTTATGCATGCTGCAGAGCATGGTTTTCTTGTCTCAAAAAAATGGAGGAAATGGGCTGGAACTTCCTTCTGTGCACATTTTGTTATCATAGGTTTTTTTCCCCACCTCAGGCTCCTGGAAGAGTTGTGTCCATATCCAGACTTTCTGAGATTTGCAGCCAGCCAACCTTTTAATGACTGTGAGATATGGAAAAAGGTACCTACCGTAAAACTCTGGTAACCTGCCT
>PYHW01009579.1:279052-305320 GCA_013186435.1 Turdus rufiventris
GGTGTTCCCGATGGGAACGTGTGGTGTTCCCAATGGGAATGTGCGGTGTTCCTGATGGGAACGGGAGGTGTTCCCCATGGAATGTGCGGTGGTTTTGATGGGAACGTGCAGTGTTCCCAATGGGAATGTGCGATGTTCCTGATGGGAATGTGCGGTGTTCCCGATGGGAACGGGAGGTGTTCCTGGTGTTCCCCATGGATATGTGCAGTGTTCCCCATGGATATGTGCAGTGTTCCCCATGGATATGTGCCGTGTTCCCCATGGATATGTGCCGTGTTCCCCATGGATATGCGCAGTGTTCCCCATGGATATGTGCCGTGTTCCCCATGGATATGTGCCATGTTCCCCATTGATATGATCAGTGTTCCCCATGGATATGTACTGTGTTCCCCATGGATATGTACCGTGTTCCCCATGGATATGTGCCGTGTTCCCCATGGATATGTGCCGTGTTCCCGATGGTTCCGGCTGCCCCGAGCTCTGGACACCGCCCGCTGCTGCTGTCACGGCGCACGGGAACGGAGTTTGGAGCAGCGGCACCGCCGGGCACAGCCTGGCTGCGGCTCTGTGCTTTTGTCACCTGCAGGGCACCGGTGCCACTAGATGGGGATAAGAGCCTTCAGGCTGAAGGCAGACAAGTGCCACAAACCAGGGCAGTAATCTGCTGCCTTTGCTGTGTCACCTGCAGAGTGGGGAGGGGACAGCCTGCTGCAGGACTGTCACTCTGAGCGTGGGACTGTCCTCTGGAAAGAGGAGGGGCTCTGTGTGGGACCATTTGTCCCATTCCCACCCTTGGAATTGATGCAGAATTATTCAGTGCTGGAGAGTCTAATTCACCTCAGTGCATTGGGCAGCCAGTGGGGTTAGAAATCTGGGAAACTCAGATATTTCCCAGAGGTGGGATATTTCAGTTGGAATGGCAGCCTGCCACCCAGCGTGGGAGAGAGTCTTGTCATGATGATTATCAGACCACCATTAATAAATTCACTGTCTTTTGGCAAATGGAGAAAATGTTTCACTCAAATATTTTTCACCCAAATCTCATTCTGTAATGAAAACTTCAGGGAGACTGATGTGAGGACTTTGCTATAAAAGCTCACCTGACTCCAGCTGATAGTTGGGATCCAGGTACTTGCTTCCATGGTAGGAACAGAAGTTCAGCATGTGGATGGTGCATTTTGACCTTTCTTCTACTTAAAAGGTCAATGAAAAGTGTACAAACCCCATCTTTTCCAGTCTACTCAGCCTTAGAATCTGTCATGCTGTTTTACACAATACTGAAATCTGTTGCATTGCAAAGCAGCTGTGGAAGAGAATACTGGGGTTGGGGACAAGGCTCACTGAACGGGCAAAACAGTACTTTGTAATAAGAAAGACAGCAGATATTATTTTTTGCACTTTGGCAGTGCAACCTTTTTGTAATTACAGTATCAGGTTAAAATAAAGCTCTTTTAATTATTTAAGGACTAGGAAAAAAATACAGTTAAATAAATTATTCATCATACTACAAAGAGTTATTTTAATTCTAAGTATTGTGACATTTTTCAGGGAACCATTATTTATTTGCACTCCTCAGTGAGAGTTTTATTAAGTTTGAAGTTCTAATCCCAGATTTGTATGTTGTTTTCTTGCAGGTAAGTCTGGATTAGTCTGTTTGAACTGTGCAGTTTGGGAATGTAAGTGAACAAAGTAAGCCTTCTTCAAGCTGTCCCAGCCTGTTAACAAGGTCAGAGTATTTTTCTTTTTGAGATCTAATACTGTAAATAAAACTAAAATAGAATGGATACTGTAATTGCAGATTGCTATGGCTGTGAGACACAATGAGATCTTTATGTCAGCTGTGAATGCCACAGAACAAATATATGTACTGAGAGCTGCTATGCAGGCTACTGTTCCTCTGGTCGATTCTTTAACTAGGACTGGGTGGGGACAATATAAAATATTTATGTTACTGATATTTTAGAGTGTAATACAACTCTTTATACTAATTTTTATTGATCATTTAGATGGCTTCTCTAGTTACGACAATTTCCAGATATAAAACTTATAGTACCTTCACTTGAACAGGGCCAAGTTAAGAGGTCATCCTCTGAAAAGCTTACTTTGTGGGTCTTTCAGAGCTGATGATCTTCTGTTAATCACCTGGCAGCAGGACCTTGCTAGAAGTCAATAAACTGCTGTTACTGGCATGCTGTGCTTCCCACTTAACCCGTGGTCTGTAGGAACTGCTTCGAGCAGCCAGAGTGCTTCCCTTGCAAACTCCAGGCACTGGAATGGGGAGCTCCATTCAGACAGTGGCACGTTTATTGTACCGGAGTTGAAAATTATTTTCTTTGAAATTTTCTTCCTCTTTTCCTTTTCTCCTCCCATTATCTCTAGGAACAATTACATTCACATCCTGGTGTTGCCTCTGTAAATCAAACTGTGGCTTCTTTTGAAATCCATACTGTGAAGGATTCTCTTGTCCTAATCTATGATTCCTGTGCATGTATCAGTAACAAAAAAACTTTCAGCAATATTTCTGTATACCCATGTTGTGGTATCTCTTCAGATCAGTGCTATTATACTGTGAATTGCACGACAGATATTGAAGATGAATATACAGAAAATGGTACACTAGGCATGTCATCTTGCAGTCATTTGCTTCACTATCCAAATACATATTTTTTTCATATTTCAAGTAGACAAAACACAAGCTACTACCTGTCCTCAGATTATTGATTAATTCTGCGCTACTCTAAATTTTGTGCTTTTGATTATGTTTCAATTACTATTCAGATCTGCCAGCAAAATGTTATATGAATGCTGAGAAACTTCTTATACTTGGCTTTTCCCATTTCCTTTTTTCCTTCCCATTTTCTCCTTTTCCCTTTCCCTTTCCCCTTCTGTTGACTGATGTTAGACGGTTTTTATCAACTGAGAAAAGAAGTCATGTGTTCTTTGCAGCTCTATCACCACTACCCTTTTGAGCATGACATATCAAGGGACTATTTTCCCCAGGCTAGTGAGTGCCTCCCTTCTGAAGTGAGTGAAGCTGAATGAGGTCAGCAAAATGTTTAACTAGATTCATATATGCTACATTTCTGTCTCTTACTTTTTTCTCCTGAAAGATGACAATGGCTTTGGTCATGCTCACCTGTCTGGACATCATAGACATAACAACCTCAATACGCATTTAGATTCACTTTTGAACAGTGTTCCACTCTTAGAACCAGTTTTATAACTCAGCTTGCATCCTGAATTTGCTTCAGACCATGACATTCACCACAGAAGTTTTACTACTTTACTTTAAGGCTCTTCCTTTGAAGCCTTTTGATTCCAACTATGCATTTTTTGGCTTTTGAAATCAGTTTGGTTTCCAAAACCCAACTGAGCAGACTATTTTCCTCTGCAACAATTACTAGCCACTAATACTTCTGTGTACCATTGACTCTGTCATGACATGATACTTCTGTGCCTTTTAAAATGTGCTGTACTGAGCTCATGCCTCAGGTACCTGGCTGTGTTTCCCCTCCACATTCCTTAATCACTCATCAGCCTTGGTTTGGAGAGTTTTGCACGAGGACCACTTTCCACACTCCTTGAGCAATTTATTCACTGCCTCCAAGGGTGGTAAGCATCACTTTGAACCAGGCACACTGCACTGTCATAAATATGCTGTAGTGTAACAAGGTTGTGTGGTGCATCCTAAGGAACTCTGGAACTACTGGTGTCAGAGGGGTTGAATGTGAAAGTACCATTCATCATATCTCATTGCCATGAAAAGCAGACTTGTATTTCAGTATTTCTGTTTGAAATGTATGAATGCCTCTCTCAAAGATTTAGATGTAAGTATGAATACTGCAAAAAAGTAATAAAGCCTTTAAAATAAACATCTAATGTAGCCAAAGTTATAAATAGTATTATCGAAAGAAGCTCAAATTTTAAGAAACATACAAAAAATAACTTCTTGTAGATCTACTGAAGCTGAAATTGGTATTCAGTTCAGATGGTCCTTCCACTGGGTGCAGAAAAGATGATGAGGATTTAGGAGAGAAATGAAGAGGGAACGCTTTTGAAAATGCTGTCCATAAATAGCCAGCATCTGCCCCAGTATCTGTCTCAGAACTCTGCACCATGGAAGATTTTTTGAGGCTTTAGAAATTCATTTTTAATTACATTCTTACTGCATACTTTTGTATGACCCTATTAGAGAAAAAATTATATTGTTCTGTGTGAATTTTATTAATGGAATAAATTGGCCCAAAATTAATCTTTATCAGCAACTGAGAAAATACTGAGAACACTAAAGAAAATATTGAAGAGCTGGAACTGACACATTTGCCTTAACAGAGCTGTATTTTAAAAGGATGTGCACGCGAAGAATTCAAGGCATAATGAAGCCTCCCACACACACCATGGAATAAAATATTTATACTGTAATCATGCTATTAATAAAATGATGGCTCAGCCAGTGTCTGCTGCAACAAAACTCAACTGAGAGCCTGATTACTGTCTAGAATGGGTAAAGCAATGTAAGAGCTGAAGAACAGCATCATATGGACTAACTTGGGAATCCCCATTCTGATTTAGCTGTCCAGTTGTGTAATACCCTGACTTTTAGAAAGTCTCCCCTGGCAGCTGTCAGTGTCTTTTCCATTTTGGTGTGCAGTGAAGGGCTGGGGAGCAGAGAGAAGGTCTGCAGCCCTGCTGTGCTGCTGCCATCCCTGGTGGATCCTGTGAGTGCTAGAGGGGTTCTGCAGCCATCTCCTTGTTTCCAGTGGTTGTCAAAGGTAATTCTAAGACCACCAGGAATGGCTGGGCTAGATCAGAGTGGGGCAATCTCAGGGGCTTTGCTGTCAGTTGCTACCCTTGTCAGAGTGCTGCTGTGGTACCAAATTGGTCATCTTCTCCTCTTTGGACTTGGTCCAGTTTCCAAGGCTTAAAGAAAAAAGATAAAAACCCAGAAGGTTTTTGTAGGGGCAAAATGACAGGCAGAAATGAGAGGAACAGTTCATCTGCACCATGAATGACACTGTGGGGCCAAATCTTAGATGTGCCCCTAAGGGTAGCTGTACAGGAAAGCTTGGTGCTTTTCCTGTGGCTGTCATGACTCCCACTTTCTGATGCATGTGTGAGTTCACTTTGAGATCTCTCCTGGTTTGCTGGGAGCAGAAGGGAGGTGTTGCTCACAGGTGAGGTGATGGCACTGGCACGAGCCATTTATCTGTGTACTCCCCAGCGTTTTGCCCAGCACGTTACGTGCCAGAGACATCTTGATTTCCAGTTCTGCAGCAGTTCAAACTTTATCCGGTGTCAGAGTATGCCATGCACCCAGCCTTCCTCCTTGGACGGAGAGGAGGAACATGGGCAGCAGTGCCCCTACTGCTCTTCATGTGCAGGGCTGAATTTGATAGTAGTGGGTGGATATTCTCCTCCCAGAACACTCCTGTGTTTCTTTGTTGACAGGAATGGTTTCTTGCACAGTGGATTGCTCAGGCTCAAAAAAGAAAAACTGAAAATTATATTTAGAGTTTGTTACAAATATGATCTATTGCTGTAAGAAGGTTACAGCAGGAAACACACAGCCTGCAGCTTTGTTCTGTTGCCTTACCCAGGCTAAATAAGTTTTGATTGGATTTTATTGGAGTAGGTTCTTTTTTCTCTCTCTGTCCCCCTGTCTCAACCCAAAGACACTGTTACTGATGGATTGGGCTGGTCAGAGAACAACTGGGAAGTGCTCTAGGTTTAAAAAATTGTTCTTTTTTGCCTGGAAAAAAGAGGAACCCTCATGTAGCCTCCAGGAACTGGTGTGCAGAGCAGCCAATAACTCAGAAGTGTCATCAGGGGAAGGCAGAGTCTGTCAAAGTCCCTTGTCTGCTTTCCCAGGGTGGGAAAGGCCCCCTGACTGGACCTGTGTGCAGAGCAAGGGCATTTCTCTGCCCCACGTGGGATAAAGCAGAACTTGGATTTTACCTCTCGAATCCAAGCAGGGAGAGTCACAGAATTATAGAAGGGTTCAGGTTGGAAGGGGACTTTAAAGGGCATGTAGTTTCAGACTCCCTGCCATGGCAGGGACACCTCTCACTGTCCCAGGCTGCTCCAGCCCCAGTGTCCAGCCTGGCCTTGGGCACTGCCAGGGATCCAGGGGCAACCACAGCTGCTCTGGGCACCCTGTGCCAGCCCTGCCCACCCTCACAGGCAACAATTTGTTCCTAATATCTCATCTGAACCTACTCTCAGTTTGAACCTATTCCCTCTTTGTCCTGTAACCCCAGGCTCTTCCAAACACTCTTGCCCCATATTTTGTGTAAGTTTCCTTCAGGTAATGGAACACCACAATTAGGTCTCTGAAGCCTTCTCTTTTCTAGGATGGACCATCCCAATTCTCTCAGCCTTTCCTCATAGCCTTTCCTCTGAGGAAGGGAGGATGCCTTGGCCTGTCAAAGAACTGGGCTGCTCTGGAAATGCAGCTTTCTTTAAAAAAAGAAAAAAAAATCAATTTCTGTGGACCATTTTATTTTCTACAAAATAGATCTCTTAACAAGAAAAAGAAACATACATATTAAGTGGTTATGTTGGTGGATCAGCTGAGAGAAGCAGTAATCCAGAAAAGAGGTAACAAGTGAACTGACTGTGAGAAATCCCCTTTCCCAAACAGAAATAAAATTAATTTTCAATGCTTATTGGCATCACCCATCTCATTTCATTTTTAGTAGGAGCAGAGATTTTAAACCTGACCAAAAATAAGATTAAGTTACTTTCTTTTTTTTAACCTCTGTCCCAGTGCATTTCCATCAGGTAGTGTTTCTTTCTTTTGTTTTCTGTACTCAACCATTGTTTATTGCTCTAAATTATAGTAACTTACGTCAGGACCATCCCAAAGGTGGATGGATTTCCATGGTAATTGGGTTTGATATTTCAGTAAATTCCTGACCTCCTCTCAGGAGTGTTTAGGCTCAGTGAGAATTTCAGTAAGGGCTGTGAGATGCTCAAGTGAAGTTCAATAATGAAGAGAAATGTATAAGATTTATTTTTGGATGGGGATATCTGAGAAAAGCTGTGGATGCTAATTATATTGATAAAGAATTGATACTTCTAAAATATTAATAAATATTAACATACTGGAATACTCCTACAGAGAACAGCTTCACTCAGGCCTTTAGGGACACCTTGCTGCACAGCAAAGCTTTAGTGAAGTCATTAAGAAAATAATTTACAGCTTTCAGAAGAATCTGTGGGGCTGAGCCCGCTGTGAACAGCAACACAGGGTCCAGTGTGCAGCTCAGGAGGGTCCCCTCTCCTCACACAGACAGCCTTGGACTTGCAGCATCATCTCAGTGCTTAATGCAGCTGGACAAGAGTGTCCTGGGAGGCAGCAGCATAAAGCATCAGCTGAAGATAGAAGTACACAAATGGTTAAAAAAGCAGTAACTGAAACTGCAAACTGCATTTCAGGCTGTCAGAGGAGTTCTATTAATGCAGTTGCTTAATAATTACAAAAGTAATGTAAGTTCTTAGTTTTACACAGATCACTCTATCTATCTATCTATCTATCTATCTATCTATCTATCTATCTATCTATCTCTCCCTCTCTCTCTCTCTCTCCAGGTTTGATTGTCCCAAAATGAGTTAAAAGAATGATGAGTGTAGTACTTGATGTTGTGCACAGAATTCTTAGTCATTGCAGACCAAGTAATCACAATTTACCAGAACAAGTGGCCCTGTTTTCCAAAGGATGCAGGGGAATTTTTGTAATTCTGTGCACGTCTGGCTGCAAATCTGGAGAGCTAAGGGAGGGTAAGTAGGAAGGACAGACAAGTCCTTGCTAATGGCTGCTGCTAGGTGGTTCCGAATAAGGTCCCTCAGAGAATCTGTTCCTAACTGTCATGTCCAAGGACTTAGAAGCAATTTCAGTGTTTCTGGGTGCTGAAGGTGCCTCCTGAGCCAGGGGAGTCAGCTGCATGCAGAGCTGGCCATGGGCGTGCTGTGTCCTTGGTGCTGTTTGTTGTCTTTCCTCGCCCAGGACAGCTGTGGGAGCAGCAGCTGGCCTGCACCCAGGGCAGATGTTCAACATCTGCACGAGCCCCCGGGGCTGTGCAGCGGGAGGGAAAGGCTTTTGCTTCCCATAGACCCCTCAGACTTAATCTGATTTCCTTCTAACAAGCTGCTTCTTAGAATGTTTCAGATTTTACTAGGTTCCTGTAAATGTGTATGCAGTGTGGGAACAGTGTGGGAAAAGAAGCTACTTGAAAACTAGCTAACCTTTTGTAACTGTATTGCAGTCAGTAGCAAAATACAGAAATAGGGCATCTTTTTAAGGAAATGATTTTGCTTTGAGTTTTCTGAACTTACTGTCAGGCAAAGAAAGTATTTGTACTTTTTTCTCTGTGTTGTTTCAGTATAAGATCCCTCTAAAGCTGTAATTCAGCGTGAAAAAATTTACTAGGTATCAAACAGATCCGGTGGATTTTGGCTGTGACAGAGAAGAAATGCTAAACAAAGTGGTTAGTGTATATTCTGTTGCCTTAGAGACTGAAACATCTGTATCCATGCAGGCAAGTGATGCAGACATGGTAAGATTTGACTCCTTACATTCCTGTGTTCATCTGGCTGTCAATGGAAATGTTTTATGGTGCGAATATTCTGGGCTTCTTTAGCATTGTATTTATCTGGTCGTGTGGCATGTCTTGGACTAGGAGGGCTTTTTAATTAAAGTCTAACTCTGAAGTCAGGACTCTCCCTAAGAAAAGATGCTTTTACATAAATAATTTTTCAAGATGAACTTGGAGGGACTTGAAATGATTGTTGTACTGGTGATAATAGTTGGATTTGTGAAGGTGCTTGAGAATATGGGTCTCCTAGAAGACAACTTTGAAGGTAGGATATTAAGAATAGAAAAAATATTTTATTCTGAAAACCAGTTGCTGCAGAAGCTTTTACTTTAATCTGTGTGTGCATGTGCAGCGTTTGAGTATCTGGGGAACTGAAAGGTAGCTGAAATAACATTATGTGCTTTCTTTGGGCAAATGAAATGTATTTAAATGTCTATATAGTATTGTAGCTCTCATTGCAACTCTGAAAATAAATGCAACATAAACTATTCTTTGTTTAAGACTGTTTCAAGAACTTCAATACAGATTTGTGTGCTTTACTGAACTGCAGCTCACATCCCAAAGCTCTGAATGAAAGGTTTACATTTTAGTAAGTTTATCATTATATCCTCTCAATTTTTTCTAATTTCTAGAAATGCCACGGCTTATTTTTAGCTATTGGCTATTATTAACAGAAAATCCAAAAACCTTATTGAACTTATTTGGATGAATGTTTCTGTCATAATCAATTTAGCCCTCTTTCAGAACATTTATTTTTAACAGATCTGCTTGGTCTTGCTCTCTATTCTCAAGTATGTTTTATGAAAACAGTGCTGATTGAAATGTAAATATGTTGTAGAATATCGTTTGAAGGAGCTGACTGCTAAAGATATCTTAATTCTTGTTACCTCTCTGTTTTTATAAACAATGTAATTCATGTAGAAACATGCAAATATTAAATGTAAGCAGAAGGGATTAATTTTAGACAGTGAGCTCTATAAATCAAAGCATATCTGTGCAGACAGTCTCATTGTTTAAAAGGAAGAGCCAATTTACAGTGTGCCTGAATATTCCTGAATATTGAGCAGCTGCTTTTTTTAGAAACTTGAAAGTCATTTTTCATGGTAAGCAAGAAATACACAGTTGTTAAAATAACCTTCAGCTACCACGGATAGAGAACAATTATTCCTTTCTGCTTCAGAGCTCATGACAACCTGGAAGAGGTGAGCTTGCTGACCTCTTATTAATTACCTGCCAACATTTGGTACAAAGCTTGAAGAATCTTGAAGATTAGTAGCAAGTACTGTAAACTGAGAGAAAAAGTTATAGAACTTTCGGTTCATTGGTTGTGTGCTTTATTTTAGTTCTCATGCATGTGTTTGCTTTTCCTACTTCCTGCTGCTTTGAGTATTTTTCTTAACTTTTATGTTTGAATGAATTAAGAGGTTCCTGGTGATGACTGATGCAAAGCATTTTGAAGCTGGGGCAGTAATGCAGATTGCATAGCAAGTGCTTTACCTACCAGCTCTGACTTTGCCAGGGCTGTTGAAATGATCAAATGTGCAAGCAAGACAGAGTGACAATAGAAAAATCCATTTATTCTGGCTTTGTGAGTCTTCAGATGTCTGTGTGCTCCTGTCACAGAGAGGTGTTAGATGGTCCCTGATGTACAGGTAATTTCCTGCCTCCAGCTCTAGCAAAGTCCATTCTGAATTGGTCCATCTGGGCACTGGATTTTTTGAATCCTTTCATTGTCTGTCTGAATGCATCTAAGGGCAGATACTATTTAACATCTTGGTTAAATAAAGCATTGAAGAAGGAAGCTTTAGGAGAGGGAATTTCATGGATTTGGGTAGCTGCTCCTTCCCAGTGCCCAGTCTCCAGTGTACCTGTGAGCTGTACTCACATCATGAGGGGGGAGTGACACATTGCTGACTCCTAGGGAGAGGGAAAGTTTGGGAATATTTGAATGATTCAGAACAAATTGTCATAATGTCTAGCTGTATTTCTGAATTCTGAAATTTACATTCTGAAATTTACTGTGAATTATGCTGAAAAAGAGAAGAGGTTAACTTCACATTAATATGTTAGAGCTTCAGGTGAAGCTGGCATTCAGACTCTGTAGTTTGAACCTGTACACAATTATGGCTTCATTACAGCTGCTTCTCCATGTCCACCCTTTGTAAGAAATACAGCATACACATACTTTGTGAAGCTCTGGTCCTTGTGAGATCTGCTGCTTGCTTTGCTGTAATGGTGAGATAAATGAGGTTGCCTCTTAATAATTTCCAGCAGGGACTATTGACTACTTGTTACAATAGGTTAGTTCTTAACACTCACATGTTGGTTGTTATACAAAGAAATTATACTTAATATTCTAGTGAGAAAAAAGTTGAGATACTTTTAACTTCCATTATTTTAATAGTACTGCATAATGCTGTAGGATTTACAGAGCATGATGCTCCGTTGCAATCTGCACTGGCAGTACAGTGTAAATTCCATAAGTGTATGTTAAGAAGAAACAAATTTCTGTCGCCAGACTTCATTGAGCAAAGAGAAAACAGATATCGAGTTAAACATGGAGCTGTAAGAAAGGTGAACCTCAAGCACAACATATGGAGTGCTAGCCAGCAATAGCTGGGACAGTTGGACCTTGCTTTGGGTCCGGATAACTCCTAGCTGTGCTTTCAGTTTCCACAGACTGTTGTGGACTTTGTTTATACTGAACAGCTTACAAAAGTAAACCGCTGACAAACTGTGTGTTGAAACCATTGTAATTATCATTCAAACTCATCAGTACTTTCTACAGAGAGACTTTCAAAGTGACTTACTAGTATAGAATATAAAATCTATACATTTTTAAGTGGAGGAGGACGACTCAAATTATCATGGGCAGAAACAGGCAAAACTTATTGAAATTCTGCACCCTTCCAGTTAGTCATAACCAGTCAGTAATAAATGTGCTCTCTAGAAGATCATAGTCACTAAAAGGAGGTGCTGGAGGTGGAGTTTGAGTCTTGCTGGCCTCTTGCTCTTACTCTTACACTTGTGGGCACCTGGACAGGTCAGCCAGCTGAGTCTTTTGCTGCTGAGAAAGAGCCTCTGTCTAAATGTCACACAGAGTACTCAAACTGATAAACTTCTTTGCAAAAACATTAGCTCGAACCATTTGTCAGTAACTGAGCAGAGCAGAGGACATTAGAGTTTTCCTAACTATGCTTTTGTTTCTATCTGAAACTGGCTTTGAAAAATATACTGATGTTCACAATAAATCCCAAATACAACTATGCCATTTCCTATCTCCTCCACTTCTAGCAAAATGCAGTGGAGAACAATGTCCAACACTGGGCTTTCCTAGGGAAAATTGCTGTCTTTCAGCTTCAGCCTGAGGTATACAAGGTGCAAGATAAAGGGAAAGAGTGAAGTTTCTCTCAGAAGAAGTGCAGAATGATGAGACAATTCTCTTGACAACTATAGTTCAAATGTTCATATGCAACTCATAGTCTTAGTTTGGTTTGAACACCTGTATGTTAATTCCCATCTTTTTTTTGAGAGCTTCTACGATGTAATCTTGAAATTTGACTCTCTGTTCCTCAAATCTCTTATCTCCTTTTCCTGAAGTGCCTTGTTAAGTCCCAGCCCCAGCTCACTTCCCATCCCTTGCCTTGCTGTGGCTTGGCTGTGTGGCAGTGCATGGCTGCTGGGCAGGGGTTGCTCAGCAGGGCTGGAGGCAGAGTGGCACCACCATGGGGTGCTGATTGTGGGTGCCCAACAGGACAGAGCATGGCAGCACAAGCAGGGCTTCTCACACTGCATTGCCACTTCTACACAGCAAAGCACAAGAGCCCTGCTAGGAATATATGGTAACAGAACAGATTGAAAGGCCTGAGTTTGTATTTTCTGCTGCCCACACTCATGTTTCTCCTTTTGCTACTCCTGTTTCTGGCCCATTTGTGACTTTTTTCTTTTTTTTTTTTTTATTTTTTTATTTTTTTTATTTTTTTTATTTTTTATTTGATCATACCAATGCCCTGGAATGAGCTCAGAGAGCTATCCTTGAGTATAAAGAACTGGCTCTGGGTAGACTGAACCAAAAGAGCAGCCTCCAGACTAACAGTGAAGATGGCTCTGTGTATGCATTCACCTTTGTGAACTGAGAGACACCTGCTGTCCTGGGGAAGGTGTCAGATCTGGCTGGCTGTCACACACTTGCTGGCTGGAAGGAAGGAAGTCAGTATCAGAGCTGTAATATTTTCTCTGTGTTCCTACAGCAGTCACAGCATGGCTGTGGGCTGTGTCTCTGCTCACAGGTGTTGGTACTTGGTGCACACTGACACGTGTGGCACCAACACAGCCCACAGCGTGCCTGCAGGAGAGGCTCCAGCTCGTGCTCAGCACCTCTGCTTTGGGCTATACCAGGTTACCACAATTAATCTGGTAATGGGCAGTTTCAGCTATCATTGACGATATTTTGAAGTGTCTGCTTCAATGTGGACTCAGGATGAGCATGTACTCAGCTTCCTGTTCCAGCTTTGGAATTTTTGTGTTCTTGCATTTTCTTGGCTTTTTTCGAGTGACTGATGAACTCAATACAAAGCATTTATACTTACAGCTGAGCACTTCTGTGCACTCATGTGAGCCACTAGGACTGTGCCACTTTTGTGAGCACAGAATAACCAAGGGACAGGGACCTTCTGAATAGAAATAAACTTGTTTTATAACATCTGGCATGGTTTTCTACATTCTAACAGTGACAGGAGTGTGCAAGAGGTTTTCCTCTCACTTCTTCAGGATGGTGCTCAGACAGATGGAATATCTTTTTCTCTACATACTCAATTTATGCACAAGTGAAATGGAGTTATAAAAATAATGACTAGATCCATTTTTCTCCAAGCTTAACCTTGACCATACAATACTTGGAACATTTACATGGAAAGGTTCTAAATCAGCAGGCTGTAAATGGTAAAAATCTGCTAGCAATGTGTGCTATTATGTACTGCTGTGCATGTAATAAACTTCTGTCTTCGTTCTGCCACTGCTGACAGGCTCATCAGAGTGATCATCTAATTCACACCTTAGAAGCTGGATGAGAGATCATCACAGGAGACTTGGTGGGTGTAATGCAGAATTAGAATCCTAATTTTTTTCCACTAATCTTACATGACTCTTAGTTTGTAGTATCAGCTGGATATTTTACATCTCTGCTTGTCACCTACACTTGAAAATCTTCCCACTGAAAGTGCTTGATGCTTTCCATGTGAATACAGTGCTGCGCTTTTCTTGCCTTCAGTGCCTTCCTCAGACACACACACTTACTTCAGATGTGGATAGTGACAAAGTAAGATTCTGTCTTAGTGTATAATTCCTAATAAGCTGTCAAGATGAAAAAGTTAGATAAGGAGGTTAGAGCAGAAGAATGCACCTGTTCTTTCAGGTGGGGAAGAGTATGCCCTAATTGTAGAATCATAGAATTGCAGAATGGTTTGAATTGCAAGGGACCTTAAAGATCATCCAGTTCCAAGCCTCCTGCCCATCCACTAGATCAGGTTGTTCCAAGTGGTTCTGCAACATCATGAGACTTCTTCTCCTAGGTAGGAGCTGGTAGTGTTTGTGTCCCCAGAGAAATTTTATCAGCACAAACAAGGGTGAGCCCTTAGTGCTGCTGTGTTGGTGGATGGAGCTGCTGCTCCTGTGTCAGTCATGGGGCCCTGGCAGGGTGTACCAGCATTCACAAATGAGGGTACTGAAAATTCCTGCCAGGGAATTGGATGCAAGACACGGTGACCCAATAGGAAAGTCACTCTATTTACAGTTTCATCATCTCAGATCTTTTTAAAAGGTTAGGGGAGCTTCTGTGTCCCCATGATTCCCACAGAGCCCACTGTGGTGGACATAACCCCTCTGGGGCACTCCCTGGATTCTGCTTACTAACTAATACTAAGTCCATATGGACAGAATGTCAATTTTATTTTTGTACCTCAAAACCATCTAGTTTTGTTCTTGTTATTTAATCCAAGTTTGCTATACTGTGAAGTGGAAAAACACTTTTTGCTTTAATCTGTGGTTTTCCATTAAACACCTGACCCACTTTCATCCTAACTGGAATGCTTCTGTGCTTAAAATTGCTTCCTAGTTCAGTTGTCTTGAATTCAAAGGATTTTACCAGTTGTCAAAACTGTCCCTTTTTTTGGCTTTTGTTCTGACCTCTGAATTGTTACTATTTAAAAAAAAAATCTTTTATTGCGTCATTTGAAAAATGGTAGAAAAATACAAATTCAATAAATATCCCAACAATGTTGAGATGACCTAATTCTGACATGATCTGAGAGTTGGGTTTTATCCCTAGTTCATTCTTGTGAAAATTCTACTGTACTATATGCATACTTTAGGAGGGGAAAAAGAAAAGGTAGTCCATAAAAATGTGATGCATCTTAATTTTAATTTATCATATAGTTCAAATTATTGTGCTTTCTGTAGCACATTTTTCAATTCTTTGAGCACATACTATCTCACATACAGTCACTGGTTTGTAATGCCTTGGTTAATAAACTCTGAATTGATGTATTTCATGTAAAAAGTAGGGGAGTAATGTTCCTGTTCATCAGTGGTGACATACTGTGGTTCTGTTAAAAACCAGTTTTATACACCATAGGAGAATCTGAGATGTCTTTTAAGGGTGGAAGATTGTTGCCTTGTATGAACCAAAAAGCACAGGTTGAAGAGGTAGCCCAGAAAAGAACACAGGAGGACCTCGAGGATCCCACTTCAGTTGGTATCTTCCCACATCAGAAAAAAGAGGAAAGCCTTCAGGAGTGAAATAGTCTGAGTAAAAAGCACTTCTACAGCATCTCAACAGGTTAAAAAAAAGCCTTGTGAATGGTGTAGGTTCAGTGGACCAAAGAGAAGGTTTGACCTTTGTGCATCCCTGGTTTTCCATGGCCATTCCTCAAGAGTTGGACCAGTGGTCATGCACAAGGCAGGCTGAGGCTTTCCTCTGGTAGAGTGGGATACGTGTCAACTCGAGGGGCATCTGCTCTGGGACAGCATGTGAGCTGCTCTGCCAGTCCAGTATTACCTGAGAACATACTGGGATGATAAAAGCAAATTGTTACACGTGGAGGAGAATGGCATGGAGGAGACACAGATCTCCCTGCCACATGAACAGTTAGCTGCTTCCTTTATCACAGCCTAAGTTGGTTTTCACCTTTGTAAGTAAAAATAGCTCCAGCAATTGCTTTCTCTGGGTTTTCCTCCAAAGAACATGAATGTGCCATTGCTTCCAGTTGACCTAAGTGTGTTTCCTAGCAGGACTATGTGCTAGCTTTTTTCTCCTTGTCAGGAGGAGCATTGGCTATTGCTGGCCATCTGCTCACCATCTTCTGTCCCTTACTTACTGTCCAACACCTGCTTTCCTCAAGTTTACTTGAGGATCCTATGTTGATCCCTGCAGACCAGAGGGTTGAAGAACCCTCTTAGTGAGTTTCTAACACTTGCTTGTCCCTGCAAAGATGTTTGGGAGAAACCTGTGGTCAGTCCTGCTCAAACAAGCCTGCCAGGCTCTGCCACGTGCATCCCGAGTGGACACACTGGGAATCAGCTGGCTGTAATGGAGCATTTGTGCTCCCTTCTACCTTTTGAAGGTTTCAGCAGCACTCCCTGCAGCTCTTTGCACTTCTGCTTCTTGATTTTAAACGCAATTTTTTGAGCTCTGCTGCTTAGAACTCCCAGCTGGGCTTTTTAAATACAAAAGGAAAAGGTTGAAATGAGCTGCCACTGATCCTGAGCAGAAAAGACAACTCCTGACACAACATATACATATTGGTGAGAAGAAAGAAAACAAATGTGATGGGACTTGTAACAGAAACTTTAGAACCACCAGTGCAAACATCAGAGGCAAACTAAAAAGTGTGGTCTGTCAATGATGTCCTGAAGGCCTTTCTTTTAAGTTATGATTACTCCTGGCCTCTCCCCTCTTCTGCTTTCATCCCTGTATCTTGATTCTCCCACATCTATTCATGGGAAAGGAAACTGGTCCTAAAGTAAAGACCTGAGTAGTGAGCTGACAGAGCTGGCAGAAGCACAGAGCCTGCTTTCCCAGCTAGGGGATGGCATCCCATGCCAGCAGGGACAGTCTGCCACTTCTCCATAGATGTCTAACTGTGCCTGCAAAGGAAGTTGCTTGTCTAGATTTTGGCTTTACAGGCAGAGAAGATGGCACTAGTCTTCAGATGTCCTACAGCTCTCCTCTTCACGGAGTTTGTTTTCTGCAGTCTTAGACCAGTTTCCTGGGTCCAAGTTCCATGGCACATTGGTGTTGACCCTGCAGAAGCTTTTGAAGATCTCTCTTGCATTGTATCTTCAGGTTTCTCATTTTGTTTTCAGTGGGGAGGCCAGTTCTGCCTATGAATGAGCTTCAAAGCAGTATCAGTGAGAAAAGCTTTTCTTCCTGTTTCTGCTTGGATATTTGGCCCAAAAAACTGACTTTGCAAGCCTCAGAAAACCTGCAGGGTAGGCTACTGTAGGCTTCAGCAAAAACTTTAACGGTCCTTGGCTAAAAAAGCAGCATTTACTGTAGGTCGTAAAAGTAAACACAGATGCAGCAAATCCAATTACTGTGGAATATCAAACATCTGAGTGCAAGATGAAGGATGTTGTACATGAATGCCTGACAAGAAAACTATTGAACATATTAAATTATGCGCCTCTCCCAAAATAGCTAGAGTTTTAAAAAGAATATAGAGCAGCAATACTCAATCAAGAACAGAAATACAAGCCTGGTGCACATCAGACTTGGGACAGCTTACTCACAAGAGCTACTTTGAAAGTGAGAAAATAGCTTTGAACTGCATGCCGTGCCATTGCGCAAATGCACACGCAAATGAGAAAGCAACCTCTCAGTAAAGAGGAGATGTGACAGCACCCTCGTCTATAAACCAGGACAAAGGCAGTGGAAATAGGAAAGAGAGGTGGGAGGAATAGCCAAGCACAGAGCCAGCACCCAGGCTGAAAAATGCAAACTGCAGGCCACTGTGCCCTGGCTGCAAGCCTGTTGTGTGCCCACTGCTCTTCTGGGGGGCACAGCTGCGCTCAAGCTTTTCCTCTGGTGACTCCTATAGTGACAGCCACAGAGGAGGAGCAGGAAACCTCAGTGGAAGAGAAATGGTAGGGTTAAAAAAAAACCCCAAAACTCAAAAAACCCCAAAACCCCTGTGAATTATTGTCTCTGGGAGGTTCTTTCCAGACCCTGCACCATGTATTGTTTGTTAATAGCATAAAGCAGGTTTGATTCCATCAGTGTATTGTAGCAAACAGAATGGTTATCCTCACTTTGTTCCTTTAGTTATGCAGAGTGGTGAGGTTTTTTTTACTCAAGCCAAAGTGTTTAAATCTACCCCTAACTCAGAAGCTTTGCATTTCAGCTGTGTCATGGTCTAACCCCAGCCAGCAGCCAAGCCCATACAGCCTCTCTCACTCCTCCACTAGGAGAATCAGGGAGAGAATCAGAAGGGAAAAAGCTGGAAAACTTCTGGGTTGAGATAAAGACAGTTTAAAAGGGAGACAAGAAGTTGTGCACACAAACAAAGCAAAACTGTTGCTCCTCTTCTTTGCTGGTCTTAAACACAACAGGGTTTCCTTACTTCAAAGATAATATAAAGGCTTTTGTATGTCAGTGTTCATCATAAACATCACACAAAATAAATGTTAAATTCATGATACAATGCTGGAAGGAAAATTCAGTTTCGGTTATTCCAAATGAATTCCCAAATTTCCTAGTCAATAGTTTGCCACTGATTTCTTCAAAAGCATGCAACCAAAGGAGTTGTGCTTGAAAAGTAGGGCGATATCCATTGGATGGGAATAATTTCCAAGTGATCAGTCTGTTATTCCATGTGAACAGAATCCCCAAACCTTTAGCTTGAGAAGGGATGTGAAGATGGAGAGTCGTTGAGGTGATGGGATCTGGTTTGTAGGGAAAAGCCTAAAACTGACTTACAAACTAAATACACATGAGATCAGGTTGGCATTCCATAGCAAACTATCAGGGTTCCTCTCATTATCAAGTTCTAAATGAAAATGTTTGCTCTTCTAGTAAACAAATGTGCATTCAAGACTTTAGCTTTTAAAAAATAAGGTACAGACAATGTCATTCAGTTATTCTTTATCTCAAGTCCTAATTTGGAGAAGTATATACTGCCAGTATAGACCTGTATTTACAGTGACCCATTAAAACATACATTTTACTCTTTTCCCAGTGGAAAGTATCACCCAGATACATTTGGCTTAAATGTTCACAGATAATGGGACTAAAACATCTGTTGGTGTTAATGACAATTTGCAAACTCTGGTGCATGTCATCCCCTTATTAGTCCAGGAATTAATTCAAAGAAAGAGGTGGTTCTTACAATAAAATTGATTCCAGCTACTCATCTGTCCAAGATCTGTAGTACATGCAGTATTGTGACGAAATCTGGTCCTGAGTGAGGGAAAAAAGTCTAAAAACTTGGATTTTAGACTTGATACTTGTTTAGTCATGTAAAATGTATGCAGCATAAATATACAATCTGGGATTATAAAAGCAGACAAGGGAATTCATCTGTGTCAGTTCTATATATTTTAATGAGATTATAACTAAACCCTAACTCATGTTAGCTTGGCAGGGTTCAATATCTGTGTATAGTGTACCCCAAAGATTTTGTAGTGCTTGCTATAAGCATCATCAATTAATTGGAAGGTTGCTCTTTAGCTGCATTTATTGCAAAACTTGAGCCATTTGACTGAATTCTTCTTTTTAGGTGTGTATGATTTGGGGTTTTTTTGGTGCTACAGCAGGTGCTGTGGAAATTACAATGCTGCCTGTAAGACCAGCGGGGAATATATCAGGCACACTCCTCTGTTATCACAGAGTCAGCTCTGTTATCTGCCTTTTAGATGGGGATGGGGATGCTCATCCTGATATTTGAAAGAGAAATTACCATGCTCCAGCACCCAGCCTGGGAGCTGTACAGCACTGCAGCTCCTCTGTTCTGCTTTCCACAGCCAGGGATTTGGGTAAGTTTTGTAGTTTGACCTAGAGACACTCCTTGAACATTTCAGAAGCAGATAAAACTATAATTTGTAAATTGACGTACCCCTTTTTAGATACAAGCATCTAAAAAATAATTTTCATAAATTGCTGTTGCCAACTAGCTAAAGAAAGAAGCCATTTCAGGCAACCTGTTGTGACTGCTTGAAGCACAGAAAACACACAGATGCCTCCTTTCAGATCCAAGTTTTCTAACAGCCTGATTTGTAAATAAGATTTGTGTATTCACACAGTCCTGGTATTTTGGCTGGCAGGAAATGCAGTCATCAAGCTGTGAATGGTTTCCCACACTTTCATGCTTCATTTCCAGGGAAAGAATCATGTGTGAGTGACTTGAGGGGAAGGAGCTGCTGAGGCATTTAAATAGCTCAGTTCCAGCTCTGCTGCTTATAAGTGATCCCCGTCTCGGTGCACTTCTGCTGGGAGTTCTTTCTGCAGGAAACAAATCCAAACAGGACATGCACAGAGTTGTGCAGGTAGTAACAAAGCCTCCTGCGTGGAGTGAAGGCAGCACGTGAGCAGAGGTGTTGTTACTCATAGGTAAGGCCAGGTATCATGGCTCTAGGCTGTTAGTTAGGCTAAGTAGAAGGGAACTGTGGAACAGTGACTGCCAAGGCTGTGCAGGACTGGCTGTGTCTGTGTCACACGTGGCTGGAGAGGCTCTGCTCTCCAAGGGGAGCAGCTTGGCTTAGCTGTGGACTTACTGCTGTAATCATGCATTGATATCACGACAGGATGTCTTCTCCCCTGCACTGTCTGTATGTCTCACGTGTTTCAAGGATGAGCTGTGATCCAGAGGGAAGCATTGTGCTGGGATTTAATTGTGGAATTGGTGTTGGATCTTTTCAGTTAAAATATTTATGCAGCAGAATAGTCAAACTCATTTATAAATTTTAAATACCTTTCTTAAAGGTTAACCTTTATTTAAAGGTTTTAATAAACCTTTAAATAACTAGTTTTAGCCAAAAATAAATTATTGAAGTGACATATACACAACACATTTCATTTGAGCTCATTTTAGAAGTTAAGGTAGTTCACAGAACAGTAAGAGTTGAGTCTTGGCAGGTGCTGAGGAAAACATGAGCTAAATTTGGGGAACATGAGGAAGAAACTTCTAGTCCAAGAGGCTGGAGCACTAGTCTGGTTTGGGGGCAAAATCTCTTCTTTATGAAGTGAGATTTGAGTGTGGGTTCCCCTCTCCCAGGAGAATGTGTCTCACCCCAAGAGGTGAGACTCCGGTCTGTGTGTCCTGCAGCATTGTTGGTTGGGCTCAACGTGTAATAGAGACAATTGCAATATTCACTGGGGCAAAAAGCCAAAGATGTCTTTTGGCAAGAGGACTCCAAGGATAACTTGGGTTTGGAAACCTGAGGCACAGGAATGCAGATTAAACCTGGTTTTGTATGTTCTTGATGAACAGGACTCCTGGTCCCCAAGTGTTGAGGAGGAACTCCAGGAAGGCTTCATGGCTGTGAATGCCTGTCTTGGGGAGGTGTTACAGGCTGGGTTCCCAGGGCTGGCCCAGCACCCTCCTGCTCCCTGCACAGAGTGCAGATTTTCCAAAGCCTCCAGAGGGGCCTGTGGTCAGGGTAGCACTTCCCTAATTACCTGCTCACTGAATTTAGGCAGTGCTTAATCCTGCTCCTTGCCATCACTAAACTGGTACTCAGAAATGTTTTGCATTGGGATTTTGCTGCCAAAAGCTGTTTTACATGAAAACCTGTGATTACAGAATGATAATATTTTGACACAGTGATAAAAGCCAGGAAATTCACCATCAGTGGTGGTTTTTCTCTTTCTCTTGCCTTCACAGCATGACAGTTCTTGTGTGGGCAGTAATTGAGTAGAAATGACAATAGCAGTTCACTTTTACAGCCTTCTGCTTTGGTACACATTTTAGCATTCCTTCAAGGGAAAATGTCCATTAAGAGTAAATATTTGTATTTGAGTGATATGTGTTAAAAATCCCACAGCTTGGAGAATCTGCTGTAAATATCAATATCAGTATAGGTGAGACTAGGATTTTTAATTTCCTTTCAGGTTTTGCCATAGAAGAAGTATCCTGAATTCCTTCTCTCTTCTTCCCTACTTTCATGCTTTCCCTGTTACAATAATTGCTCAGAAAACTGTAGTTTAGATAATGTTCTTTACACAATTACTATCAATTGGTTAAATAGGCCATTTTGGCATTGAATTTTTCCCCAAGAAAGCCATTGCTTTTTTGTCTGTGGTTTATTACTGTTTGCAATTAGCTGGGTGGGAAAAGAAATGGAAAATGCTGATTCATGTTTTATGAATGACAGCTCCCTATTTCTGGTTGCTCCATATTTGTGGTTTAAAGCCTGGTTTATTAATTAATAAGTAGAATTTCTCTGTGTCTTTGATCATTGATACAATCACACAGAATACTGAATATTTAAAAGGAGTTTCCAGTTAATCTCTAGCACATGTGCTGTATCAAGTCAAAGTATCACCTTAAAAGAACTATGCTTAGTAAATAAATACAAAAGAGGATCAGTCTCCTGTTTGGAGTCAATGTACTGTTGGTGAAAGTGGTAAGTTTAACACTGATTTGGACTGATCAACTGTCAGGACAGACTATGAAATGTCTCCTAAAATAGCTGCTGATGAAATTCAAACAAAATTATTTTTAAAAAGTATCCATCTTAATAGTTAGACCTAGAAAGGAATAACCTGTTTTTCTGAAGTCCTGGACTTTTCAGAAATTTTATGGATTTTGGTACCTTTTAAAGTCAAGTTATTTATTAAAAGAACTGGGCTTGACCTACTACCTGATTAGGGAAAAAAGTTCCCCTCAAAGCCAACTAACAAAACTGAAAAAATCGACTCAACTTTCAACATCAGACAGCACCAGCTCCTTTTATGTTTTTGGTGGTTTCTGAGGATATGCTCAATGTGAAAACTGCTCATGTAGACATTGGTTTTCCAGCCTGTCAGCATTTTGTCCCAGTTAATGCATAGCAGGTTAATTTGATTATTTAGTTGTAAACAGACTTTCTGATTATTTCAGTCTAGCAAAGTTTTGTGTTGCTTGCCAAGGAGTTTTTGTAGCTTCACAGGTGGATCAGGCTTGCAGAGAGCAGGAGTGCCCTGGAGCTGAACAAAATGCATTGCTTGGGTTTCACTTCAGGCAAAATTATTTCAGACTAAATATTTCAGCCTGCTCTGAGTGCACTATGGGAGGTCACCTTGTTCTGTTCCCAAAGAATATAGCAGGAGATGAAGGCAGAGGAGCTAAGCAGTACAAATTGAGTCATAAACTTAATTGCATGGTTGTCTCTTGTGAAAGTAAACAATAATTCGTTTAGGGAAGAATTGTGCGATAAAAATATTCTCTTTAATATTTTGTCAATCCTCAGAATTCTTTGCTTTTGTAAAATTAGCTACATATTAGATAAGACTGAGGATTTGGAGGTGAATGGAACAAGCCCTTGTCCTTGCTCTGTTTCTGTGTCTGCTCAAAATCCTTCATGGTCCCTTTTCTTTAGATTCTCCAAACTTTGTCTTTATTGCATCTCCTGTCAGGTTAGACCACAGCTGCTATGCTAATGCAGTTGAAAGACAGAAAAGAGAGCCTTCATTAACAGTGCTCAAGCTGAACTGATTAATTTAGATGAAAATAACAGTGAAGGTGGAATTACTTGGATTTTTACTTTAACTTTGTTTTCCAACTTAAATGGCTCTGCTTAGGAATCAGGGAAATTCCTCTGGCAACGTGCTGAAACAGTTAAAACCAAATTGCATGTGTTTTGTTCAGCCCAACAGTCTGGAGGTTTAGAACACAAGAACTTCTTAGCATGAATAAACTGTGAAATATATAAGAGAATGAAGGTTTTGATGAGAAGTTACATAACAAATCCCCCCAAACTTCCATTTTAAAATAAATCACAATGTTTACTCCTGCAGACAAGTCTTATTTTTTAAAGTCCAGATGGTTGTACTGAACACTTCTTTTAAAGATATTTGAATGACAGTTGACCTCTGAATCCTCCCCTCCAGCTGTGTAGGGGAAAATAATCTAGTCTTGAGTTTTCCTTGCTGCAGATGTAATAACCCTTGAATATTCTAGGCCAAGTGCCTTTCCAGAGTGAGAAAGGTTTTGGTCTGAGCTGAGGAAAGCTTTCCTGCAGATGGCGTTGCAAACTCTGCAGTGGAGTCGTCGCCAAGCAAACTCACTTCTTGGCTCCTCCTCGGATGACAAGTGCTCCTTCTTGTCCACAGATAAATATAACATCATTTTTCCATCCAAGGTGCATATGATAAAGAAACTGCAGGTAGATGGACTGCCTATGTGTGTTTGCATGACTCTGAAAAGCATTTATTCCAGGAAGTGTGTGAAATAAGTTATAGCAGGAAATTAATTTAAATTCTGGTGAATTATATGTGAACATAGCCAAAAATGGTTCAACTGACCATCATGAATGAACATCACAAAATGTAAGTTGTCAAGTCTGATACCTTTCACAAGCCTAGTGCCATTTAAGTGTAATAGAAAATGAAATAATTCAGCTTTCACAAACATACAGTAGAACTCCTCTCAGTGTACTGTGGTCCATATGTGTTGTCAGAAATACTTTAAAAATGTAAACTATAACAAAAAGGAAATCAACAAAAAGGAATAAACCCCAAGACAAGTGATGCAAATGAAAGCATTGTTCACCTCTGACCAGTATTATTAAACTTTTTATCTCAAGTAATGAGTTTTTTCACTTCTATGCTTTCAGTTCTCTCCCTGTCCCTCTGAAGGGGAGCAAGGGAGCAGCTTCATGGGGCTGAGCTGCTCCCTGCAGTTAAGCCACGACAGCAGGTAACTGCCAGCTTGATCAATTACAAACTTAGCATTTTTACTTTTGTAATGTAATTACTTTTAGCAATTTTACTTTTGTAAAAAAATTTTTACTTTGCTTTTTGTAATAAAAGTCTCAGAGCACACTTAGGATTCAGGAAAGAAGCACCTCTAATTCTCTAGGGGCTTGTAGTTGAGCTGGGCAATGAGCTGCATGCATCAATGCTCGTTGCATATTGGCCAGGATGGGAGCACAAACCCCAAGCTGTTGATCCCAGTCTGCACACGGCTGTTCTGAGGATGGATGTGTGTGCACAGGGCCTGTGCTGGGTGTTAGCTGATGCTCATGGCATGGGAGCTGCTGGTCTCTGCTCCTACAGCAATTAACCAGAAGACCCTGTGATGCAGCAATGTGCTATCAGAAAAGCTTAGAAGGAAAACACATTTTTCAGCAAAGGAAGAGGGGAAGGCAAATGTCCAAATCCCATCAATGTTCTGTGCAGAGCGGGGGGGATTGATTTCAGTGACTTCAATGACGGTGGCAGCTGTCACTGTATTTGCTTTAAGGATTTTGTAAACATGGGCTTTTTTAATGAAATGGCTTCCTCTGAACGAAACTATCAAAACCTCTTCTACATAAAATGTAGATTGCTTAGTGATGGCAGGTACAGAAATCTCAGAGGGGAAATGTAGGAGCAGAAGGAGTTCGGGTAGCAGCTCTGGCTGGAGATGCAACACAGATGTGCTCTTTGTGCCTGCTCTGAGGATAAATGACTTTTAATCTCTAGAGCTCTTACTTCTGTTTGTTTTTTTTTTTTTCCTTAGCAGTTCCCTCAAAAGATGCAACTTTTTGTTTAATGTACGTTTTATACAAACTTGATTAGAAGGCAAATCAAAGCTTATTCTGCTACTGCAATGGATGGAAAGGTTCCAAAATCCCAATTAATCTGTTGTCAGAAGTAGCAAACAACCTGATTTCTCATTTCATTGCCATCAAATAATGCAGCATTCAAATTAATCATAGACCTCAGGAAAACTGATAATACAATTATGCATGAAATGAAGCATGGTTTCTGTTCATACATGCCTGCTCATTTCTAGTATATTCTGATTCAGCAACTCTTTAATATGCAGTTAGCCTGCCTGGGAAGGTTGCTCACAACAGTGCATTGATGGCAGAAGTGCAGTTCCTGTGTCCTCAGACCAATGTTCTTTCTTGTTTTTGACTTTGTGAGGCAAAAAACAAAGATCTGCGGGAGGACCGTATAGGTAATAATGAACTGCAGCATCTAAAAATGAAGAAGCAACTAAGTTCAGGTTTGCAGGTCCAAGATGTGCTACTGATAGCTGAGATCTGCAGAGACAAAGTGCAGGCTCTTCTATCAGTTTGAAGCTGGAGCAATGGAATTTTACCCATAAAAACTGAAGTGTAGATCAGCTTGATGAGATAAAGGGTCAGAAAAGTGATCACTCAAACTGTGGCTCCAGTGCTTCATTACAGCTGCTGGGACCATATAACTAGTGCTTAGTAGATGAAAGCTTTTAATTATACTCATGTCTTCATACCTGCTGGCAATTAGAGCATCTTGTCTCATTTGGGGTTTTGTGCCTTTCTTGTGGCAAACTGAAGTCCATGCTCATATAGTGAAGGTTTTAGCAATAGTTCTGTACCATGCGAAGATCAGTCCAATAGCAATAAAGTTTTTTGTATGAGTAAATGTTGCTTGTGAGGTGAGTAGGCAAACTGGGAGCAAAACCTGTATCTAATATCTACATATCTGGATCAGTCTTTCTTTTCTCATTTT
>PYHW01009579.1:305370-358659 GCA_013186435.1 Turdus rufiventris
CATGTCTTCATACCTGCTGGCAATTAGAGCATCTTGTCTCATTTGGGGTTTTGTGCCTTTCTTGTGGCAAACTGAAGTCCATGCTCATTTAGTGAAGGTTTTAGCAATAGTTCTGTACCATGCGAAGATCAGTCCAATAGCAATAAAGTTTTTTGTATGAGTAAATGATTGTCAGTGATTGATGTTTGAGCTGCTTGAGGACAAAAGTCACTTGTCTGATGTTGCTTGTGAGGTGAGTAGGCAAACTGGGAGCAAAACCTGTATCTAATATCTACATATCTGGATCAGTCTTTCTTTTCTCATTTTGTCTTTCATTTATTTTTCCTTCAGCAAAATCCAAACTAAACCTTTTCAACCTGATCCTATTAAGAAATCCAATTAGTCCTACGGCTTGCAGGGCACTATTATCGTGTTGACTTTTAATCATGCTACTGTGAGAGTGTTTTTCCTGAGCCCTGAGTGTTACAGAATAATTAACTTGAACATGCTGAGGCAGAAAACTTTTCTTAAAAAAGAAAAGAACTCTTCAAAGTATTGTGTATTTACTAGCTGCTTATGAGATGTGGTAAGAAAAAAGGATAAGTGAGCTCTCCAGACTGGACTGGTGAGCTCAATGTCGACTTATTTGTAGCAGTCCTCCATGAGTGGAACAGATTGTCTTGTATAAGAAAGTGCAAGCTGACTAATAAAATTAGCTGAAGGACTCCAAAACTGAGCCTCCTTTGTAGAAGGACTGACCACAGCTTTCAGGGATATCTGAAGGTTTGTGTAAATGCTTCTTATGGCTATGTCTTAGTTATGAAATGTTTTATTTTGTCTAAACCATCATTTGTCTGCTAAGTACCACTTTAACTTGGTTTTTAATTAGGGGGAGAAAATCTGTGCTGTGTATTGCTGAGCATTCAGAGGATACCAAGTGAAGAATAAAGAACTGTACAAACAGGATGTCAAATCTTGTGAGTGTTCCTTCATTAGCCCCTTCCCCAGACCTCATTTCCACACTTGGGTTTGCCTATGCTGTAGTTGCATGGCTATAATGTCTATTAATGCTGCTGGCATGAAATAAGTAGCAAAATTTTCATCTAAAGTCCCGTGTAAAACAGGAGTTGGGAGGAATAGAATGGGTTGGAGAGGTGGGGGCACGGGGTCTGGACAGTCCTTTCTTCAAGAGTGACCCTGCCCTGCGGAGCACAGCAGGGCCCAAGGAATGCAAGGGCTGCTCTGGCCCTGCTGCCTCTGCTGTGACTGAGTGTCCTGAGCCTGGGGAGGGAGGGGCTGCCTTGCACAATGAAGATTTTTTCCCTTTTAAACATTTCAAGTGTATATTTAATTCCACAATAGTTCCTTTTTATAAGACAGTAGAAGTTATTCCCTTTTTAAGGGGTAGAGAACAGAATTAATAAATTGAATCACCTGAAACTTGAAGAGATTCCCTTAGATTGATCATCAGGCAGAACTGGGGGCTACCAGGAGCCTGTTCTGTCTCCTCAGTTTCTCAACAGAAGCAAAAGGACACAAAGCCACTTTTGCCCTTACTTCTCCCATCCAAAGTGCCTGGATTTAGCCACAAATTTTAGCTTTTCTTGATGCTACAAATTCATGGACCAGTGTGAGCTATGGCTCACTGTGAGCAGGGAAGGTGGGGTAACAAAAACCACTTGTATATGAGACTTAGGGATCTAAATGTGAGGCTAGGGGAGGTGAGAAAATCTTGGTGATTTTGAAAAATTTGTTGCCGTGAAGTAACAAATATAACAAGTAACAAATGCTGTGTGAATTTTTGACTTTTTCCATTATTTCTGCTGTCCTTTTCAGTGAAGGGATCTCTTCCCAGCCCCAAAACCCTGCTCTGAGCTTTTGTTGTAGATAATGAAAATTGGTGAAGGGTTGTTTTAGTTAGCTGAAAGAGCACCATGCCAATTTGCAGAAAACTGTTGTCATTGCATGATTATATAAACTGTGTGGCTTTTCTGCTATTTTTTAAAGTTTCATTCCCTTACTGAATTACTACAATGATACTTAATCTGGTCTAAGCCAAGGCCTTTTTATTTAATATTATTACAAGTCCTTAAACCAAAGTATATATAGATAAATTCAGTATAAAACAGTGAACGAGTTCCTTGAAGTTGTGAGTAATGAGAGTGTGTTTGAGAGATTTACAGTGTTTTTTGTTTTTAAATGAGACATGGGAAATTGATAAATACGGAGGCATCAAGCTGTTTGACTCTGTTTAGAATGATTTATGTGCGCTTCTCATACCACTGCATCAAACTGTCCTATGAAGTAGAAGGCAGAACCACTTGATTTCAAAAACGCCCCATGATCTTTCCAGAGTGTTGATGAGCCTGAATAATGAGTGTCATTGTGCAGGGTAACTCATGAGGTGTTGAAGTCAGTAAAAGTTTCCTGTTGACTCGAGCACATTTTAGATCCAGCACTGGAACAGGCTGCTCTGATGGGCTGTGGAGTCTGTATTGGAAACAGCCCAAGCCTGACTCTAAACTGCCCTGCTGCAGTTAACCCAGCTCTGATCAGGGCTTGCCATCATCCTCCTCACACCAGCTGGTCTCTGAAATTCTGTAAGAAAAAATAGTTGTTGATGTCCCAATCATACACTAAAAGAATGAGGACAAGAAATTGCAAAATTAAGTTTTTAACTGAAGAAAGGGAACTTAAAGTGAATGTTACATTTTTCTTGGAATAACTTATGCTTTTCTGATACAGTCTGATGAAGTAAGAAGTGGAAAATGACTTTGTCATTGTTCTAGGAGGGGTTAAAGGAAGTTTACAAACTTCTGTTATTCTGTGTGCTGCCTATAATGGGGAATGAGATTGGCCCTCAGTAGCGCTAGACATCCTGGTTTCAACTGTCTTTCTTCATGACAGATTAAAAGCTGGCTCTCTCATTACCAGAAAATAACTTGGATTTACCATCTGTGAAATAAGACAGTCTTACTCCACTTGTCACTGGCTGGGGGAGCTCTTCTCTGTCTGCTTTCACAGCTGGATGTAATGCACGTTCTTGCTGGTAATATCAGCAAAGAGATCGAGCACAGAAATACCCCGACTCAGACTTTGCCAGGTACTGAGGTTCTTTGCAAAACTTTCCAGTGCCATCTTCAACAACGTCGAAGATTTATTTTTACTGCTGTAAAACTTCTAAAGTCAGACACAAGCTGAAGTGTAGGTGTGGGTTATGATCCCCTTAGAGTTTGGTTTCTGCGGGCAGAGGCTCTGCTATGATGGTGTTTGCAGCAGGTCTCTCACTTCTGAGCCTTCTGGCTTCAGCTGGAAGCTCCCAACATTTATTCCCAGTGTGCAGAGTGTAAAAGCATAAGACACAATTCTCTAAAGGAAGGTGACATCTGTGCCCTCCCAGAGGTGTGGGGGGAAAGGGTGTTAATGTGCTGTTGAAAATACCCTGCACAGGAGCCAGCCCTCAGCCATGCAGCTTTCTGCTCCAGCTTACTACTTGTGGGCAAAAAATCCTAAATTCAAATGGTTGTCCTGGTTTGCCTCACGGAGCCCGTGGTTACTCCCTCATGAAGGTGTGCATAGAAATTCTGTCCATCTGCCCTGGAATCTGGGCAGGTTTAGGGCAGGCAGAGGATCAGTTAAACCACCTGACTTCTAGCCAAGCAAAACTGTGTTTCCTGAATCACTGGAATTATTTATTTGTTTTTAAGATTCCCTGTCTGTCATGTCATGCACAAATTAGTCCTTCAGAGAGTAATTTGAAAAGAGTGACTGTGTGTGACAAGAAGGTACAATGTGAAATGTGTGGTACTTTTGTTCTCAGTTAATTAGAAAGTTGAGATCTCTCATTACATTCAGGTTTCTGTTCTTTGAAGCAGACAAATTTCTAATCAGGCATAATTACTGAGAAGAGCTCCTTGGCTGGATCCATTAACATCCTCTCTTCTTTTGTTTTCCCCCCCTTCTCCTTTTCCTCGTGTGTTGGCCTGAAGACAGTAAAATATGTAGCTAACCTCCAATAACTACCTGAATGTCAGACATTTAATAGCTTTATAATGTATCTGAGTGAAGCTTACTAAATCTGATGTACTGAGCTTTTCAGCTACAGCTGTTTTATTCTCTGTCTACGTAGAACTTTAAAAAATTCTCTGTGCAAAAGAAGCATTACTTTCCAAGTACATGTTAATTAATAGTCCATTTGTATTGATGCTGGACATAATTTGTAAAAAATTCTTGCAAAGTGCCTGCCTTTGAATGGTTTTCTGGGTAAACCACAAAATGGAAATGCCTCCTTATGGTTACAGATTGCCTTTCCCTGTGTCATTTTAAAGTTACTGCTTTCTCCTGAGCAGTGAGAAATTATGCATTTCAAGTTATTCACACAAAACATTTTCCACGGGGGCCTCACTGATTCCATGAGCAGCCAGAGGTTTGCTCTCCTCATGTCAAGGGCTGAGAATTTTCTGGCACTTTTCCTGCTGTACAGAGATTTTAATCTCGGCGGTTCTGTGCTCACCATGGCCAGCCCCACTCTCTTGACAAGGAGGGCGCCTTTCCCAGCCGGCTCCCTTAGAATCTGTTCCATAAAGTTGTCTTCCAGGCTTGTTAGGAATCTCCTGGCCCAGATTGTACCAGCTCTGTGACACTCAGGTAATTTCTGCAAAGTCAGAATGGCTTTGTGGATGTTAGCTTGGGTAAAAGCAAAGGGTCTCAAGAGCTGCCTGTAAGGTTTGAGCTGTAGTCTGCTGTGACTTGCCCAGTGTTGAGTCCAAGTGTGATCATTGTTCAGCAGAATTTCAAACGGGTTTGTGAAAATTACTCCTTGAAATGGAGTGCTGCTGGGAGAAGCTGCTGCTGGCCTGTGCTCTGGGAACAGAATTGCTTGTGATAGGTAACTGCAGATTTAGACAAAACGTACCTGATGTTAGGCTGTACTCCTCGTATCTGTGGAAGTATTTAGAGAAATGCTTTAGATCCATCCTGGGTTTTGAGCTGCTTATTAAGGCTATTTTTAACTTTTTCTCTGTCTTTGAAATGCATTTTCGCTCAAGGTTGGTTTGGAAAATTGAAACATTTCTTGAAACAAAGGCAGGCATCTCTAGGTAGGATTAGGCAATGAGCAACATAGGTTTGGCTGGCACATGTGGCATGGATAAACTGGCTTTTATCTGATGTTTCTCTTATTTTTAGTCTTGATTTGTCACTCAGTTTTCACTGGTTCCTTCTTTTGTCTTGGCTTTTTCTCCCTTTGTGTATTATTCTGTCTTGTGTTCTGAGGCTTTCTGAAGGCTAAGATTGATCCACAATGAACAAGGAATAGTGAAGTTTTCAAATCAGTGATTTTGAACAAAAGGAAAATTGACTTTAGTGAATAAGTGGTTGAAAACAGTATTAAACAGTATTGTAATTAGGGAAAAAATGAAGGCAAAGGTGCTTATGGACCTGAGCCTGAATAATTTGAACTTACGGGTTCAGAAAGAAGGCAGAGTACCAAACTAACCTGCTTCAAAAGCTTAGGAAACCTAACCTTTGTCCCTGGCTTTTCTTCAGGGCTCTGGGAAACATTCTTTTGCTTTCTTTCATTTTAGAATTACTAGAATTTTCTTTGTAAAATATACCAAAACTGTAGATGAAAGTTCTATAATAGCAGTAGTAATTATGTACTGTGTGGTATTTACCTAAGATGAATTTCTACCAAAACAATTTACCCATTTGCTTTCTTTTGCTGCTCTTTGCTTATTACACCAGCTGTGTGACACATTCTCCCTTTTCTTAATAATTCATTAAATTTTATTGTCCTGTACAATTTAAACCTCATTTAAGCAATGTAGTGTACTAACAATCTCATCCAGAATTGGAAAAAAATATCTGCAGTTGTGCTAAAGTACAGTTCTCAGGACTTAGTTCCATTTTGTTATAGCTGGGAAATGGAGACCTCTGCTTCTCAAGAAATATTTCAATACTGTAAGAAGTCCCAATTGCAGTGCCAGTTCCTAAAACAGCCAGTGGCTCTTTCCTGCTGATCACGTAGATGTTAAAACAGATTTTATGGCTTGATTTTTAAGCAGAAACTGAAGCAAAACTAGCTTAGGAGGTTTTTTTGCTTCTTTAATCCTAAGAAGGAAAAGAGGCAGAGAGCTGAACTGATAACTTAGCTTTGTGGCACAGTTAATTCCCCTGTTGCAGTACTTTGGAGTTATAGCAGAGACCAAAGCAAAGTCAGTTGAGTGTCTGTGCTGTTAACATCACTGAAAACAAGTAATAACCAGAACCCTCAGCTGGCATTTAAGGTTTAAGACAGTTGTGTGGCATTTCCAAATCTGTGTGCTGTCTAATGCCCCCTCTGAGCACAATTAGATCTAAATTGAACAGAATGTTTTGCATAAATATGCCAACTTCACCTTCTCCGTCTAGAGTTATAACAGTGAAATTTTAGTAGATTTGAGATGATGTTAATTGAGAAGATGCTATTTCATTCTTAACTGACTCTCATAGCACTCTTTTGTAGTTGAGGAAGATATATATTTATATATGTATATGTATATATATAAATGTATGTATCTTCCACTGGAAAGTAGTTTATATCCAGGTCTGAAGAAACCTAAGTATTAATGCTTACTGATGGTTATATCCTAACAACACCAGGCTGCCTACTTGGTATCCAGGAGAAACACACAGCAATTGGATTTTCTATGGGTTAGCACAGAAGATCTCAGCTTTGCAACCTGGCAACAAACTGGAAAATTCCTGCCTGTTTAGATCAGCTATTTTAGCAGAATCCATGCCAGTTTGCCCATGTGTGAAATCAAGTGGCTTTCCACTTTCCTGTTTTGATGATATTGGAGCTAGCAACTGAAACAGGATTAGTGCACTTTTTGGAACTGGATGATTTCACAGGCTTGTAAATAGTTTTTACAAAGCTTCATATATTCACAAATATTTTTATATATCTTTTCCAAAAATTCCCCCGTAATTGTGATGCATGAGATTTTCATGATGCCTTAAGGTTCAGATACATTTTTCTTCTAATCTGAAAGCAATCCCTCTTGTAAGCAGCTGAAATGTCAAAGTAGGCAGAAAGACACTAATGCTGCCAGCTGAGCCTCTGTTCCAGTTTGGTTGTAGGCAATAGCCAGTCTGTAAAGACCACCCCTGACAGTCAGATATTGCACCAAGCAGTGGGAATGGAGGGCAGCAAACATGGTGTTTTCTCAGCGTAATTCATCCAGCGTTCCCTTAAGCAAACTAAACCTTTATATAGTAGCTCAGATGCTTACATCTGCATCACCCAAGTACTTCTAAGAAGCCTAAACTGGCAGAATGATTTCATGATTTGCCACAAAATTTAAAGCATTTTTGCCTGCCTTCATTTCCCAAATGCTTTTCTTCTGCAGGGAAGCATCCTACAGTTCTTGATGCCTGAAGAAAATGGGATCCTGCTCAGTAGATTTTTATTGATTAGACAGTTGTTTGGATGTGTGCCCTCACTTTTTTTTTTCCTCTAGAAATAGCAGAGGTATAGCTAGAGGTATAACTCTAGGATTCATATCCATACTCTTGTTCAAAATGTACCTGCAAGATAACACTAATAGAAATCCAAATGTGTTGTAGTGCATGTATTCCTGATGACTGGCAAGAGTTAATAGTAATTAGCTACTTGCTGTGAATATAAAATGCTTAAGGATAGAGAAATCTCAAGCCAAGGATTCTTCAATGTACTGAAGAGTGTTCTGTTATCTCCAATACCTCCGGACATAATTTGGCATCATCGCTGGATTTTGGGTTTTCTCTTTGCCTGAAAGCACTCTGAACAGAAAAGTACTGACAAGTGAAATACTCTTTCATTTCATCTAAGTGTATTGCCCTCCAGGCCAGGATGTATTTGAGCAGCAGCAAAGCATGCACTGATGCATCCAAGCTGATGTGTAGTTTAATAATGGCAATTAAGCTTTGCACTTTTTTCACGAGAATGTAACTTGCAATTAATTAATAAGATGTAGTTTAATTAGATTGCAGGAAGGGCAGGGATTGTCCTCTGTCATATTCTTTTCCATTAGTTCAGGTGTGTTCCAGTCAGCAAATTGACAGGAATGTTTAAGTAGAGGCAAAGGTTTATTAAAATTCCAAATTTATAGCGGGTACCATTGCAAAAATATCTAGCTAATTGGGATCTACATACCTGACCAAGCTTTCCTTAAAAATGCTCTTAGGGTAGTCCATTGCAGTGTTCTGGAGAACAGTGGTCTCCCTGGACTTGAACTGATTGAAATTTAGGTTGATAGGGAATTGGTCCAGCACAATTCACAGTGGCATTTGGCCTTTCATCTCTGTACTCTTCATGCTGTGTGTTTGATTTTTATCAAGAAATGTCACAGTACAACTGATAAAGTTCATCACATGTTTGTTTACATGTGGACACCCAGGGGAATCCATTTGGCTCATGGTGCCAGGCATGAGCTGCTTGGAGCAGCTGTTCCTGGAGAGTTCTGGGGTCAGAGTCCTGGAACTGCTGGAATTCTGCAGACACTGGCAGAAGCACTCCAGTCATGTGCTCCAGTGCTTCCAAGATGCACTGAACTCTGCCCCTAGTTCTGGAACCTGGTTTTATCCTATTCAGCATTGGGATTAGCCTAAGAGGTGTATAATTCCCGCAAAGGATGAGTGTCTCTGCAATAAGATCCAAAATTTTCATGCAGATGAATGTTTCTCTTATCAAGGAGCTGGCTCTCAACTGTCTCGTGTTTTTTTGTGAAAAAAGTTAGGCTTTGAGTTTTGCATGTTTGAAGAAATTCACAGACACACCCCCACCCCCAGCTATATTTCTGGTACCATCTGAACCATGGGACTGTGATTCAGGAGGACTCTGGAATACTGGGGGAGTGTTCTGCCTGCTCAAGTGTGCATGACGCATGCTTGGTCATGGAATATTTTTGGATACACACAAGGGAAGATACATGAAGGAGGTTTATTATCTGAGGCTGCTGCTTAGCTTTAACATCCTGAGTAGAGTTTCTCTCATGTGCTTTGTTTCCATGGAAGTCAGCCTGTGTCATGTCAAGGAGCAGAATTTCAGTAGTGGTGCCTCATTAATTAAACTGTAATTCATAAATCAGGGACAGTCTGGCAAAAGCAAAGCCAGCCCCTTTCCACCCCTCTAAAAGTTCTATTCTATGTGCTTAGAACTGCAGCATAAATGGGCATTTCAGCTTTTGCTGCCTGTTCAACAAACTGCTTTAGAAAGTTTTACTTCAGGCATTGGTTTTATAACCTGGCCTTTTTGTTTGCTAAGAGTTTTGCTGCTTGGTACAGATTTTAAAAAAATTTTGGGATGGCATAATTTGAGACTATGATGTATCTAAAACAGTGTGGTACTACTTCATAATTCACTGTGATGTATCTAAAATGTGGTTAGTTTTATACAGTTTCATAATTCTTTCATTAATTTATTGCTCTGATCTCCTAGTAGTTGTGGCACTATCTAGTACAATTATGCAAATAACTAAGTAAATTAAATCTTTTGAGCTGGGTGTAGAACAGGAATACAAATTGCAGATGATAAAACAAAAACCTAAGTCTAACTATTGCACAGATGGTAAAATGAAGATGAAATGCCAGCAAAGAGTCAACAAGAATATTTAAAGGTAATTCCTCATACAATAGTTCAGTAAGTGAAAGAAATAGGGGCTTATTTAGAATATTGTGTACATGTATTCATCACTTGAGGTCACTTAAAAATAAGAAATCTAGAAACAGCATGAAAAATGGTGAGAAAACAGTTTAATGTAACACACAAAGAAACAGTGGTCTTCAAGGAGAGTGTTTTTCAGTGCTTGGGCCTGTTGTTGCTAAGAAAAATGTACTGGACAGTATTTTTTATAATTCTTATGAAAAAATGAGGGCATAATTTAATCTGCCACTGGAGTGTGAGTAAAAAATGCACTAAGCAGAGTGATTCTTCAGTTTGCCTCTTAAAAATAAAGAGAAATGGGTAAATAAGGGGGATTTCTTGACTGGAGACCACCAGAGCTGTGATGAGTCCACTGCAGCCCAAGTTGATAGCAGAGGTTTGAGCTTTATGCCTCTTAATGCTTCCAGAACCTGACAGTGATCTCCAGGGCAAGGAATGGGTCTCATCTCCTCTTGCTTGTGGCAGGAATCCAGTCAGCAAGAAACTGCCACTGCAAAGTCTGTCCACTGGGTATTTGTGGGGTTTGGCTGCTGTTTTTGGCTGCCTGTTACTCATCAGTGATGTCATTTGCTGGTGAGGTGTGCTCACCTCTGAGTACAGGTTCTGGGGTTGGCTGCATGGGCTCATACAGTGGCATTTTCCCTTTTTGGGGAATGAGCCTCCAGAATAATTGAAACATCATGTTTTCTATTTTTCAGTTTCATGATGTACATACTCCCATCCCAGTCCCTCACAGATCTGTTCTTCCCATTGCATGCCCTTATGCATTGTTCCTTTTTTCAGCCTTGAAATGCCCCCTTTTCCTGTCTTTTATTTTAACTTTTCACCTTTTCTGCCCTACTTCTCTTTTCCTCACAGCATGTGTCCTCCTCAACTTCCATCACCTGTTTAAAGTAGGACAATGAGGAACATCCTGCAGCCTTTACTGTGTTCTCTCCTAGCAGGGCTGAGGTCATGAAGTGATTGCTAGCAATCCATCCAGCCTGAGCAGCAGCACAAAAGGACAGCACTTCCTTGGGTCCATCCTGAGAGCAGCTCTGCATTTCTGCAAGTCTGAGAATGTGATCTCAGAGGGGGCTGCTGGGTTTGCTGCTATGGTTTGTGTACCTGGATTAGTTTACAAATAAAAATCTAGAGAAATATGTGAAAACTAGAAGGGAAAAGTGAAATAGAGCTTGTCAAGGATATTTAATAACTGGGAGAGGTTCTTACTTCGTATTTTTCATTAATTCTAGATTGCCTCCATTGCAGTTTCAGACTGTGCATGTAAAGTGTGGTTCAGGTTAGTCCTTCTGTGTTCCCTGGTTTCTTTTAGTTGCTGGTCTCATAACCTGGGTGTGCATTGCTAACATTCACCAGCTTTTGCCATCACGAGCTCCAGGGCAAAGCCAGATCCTCACTTTGAGGTGGGATGTGCTTGTCTGTGCTGCCAACTCTTCTGGAAAAGTCAGGAATGATGGAYTAGGTTTCTGGAACCCTTCARAACTGTTCCTGTGTGTTGTGAAGTTGATGATGTGAATTGTGCCAAGAGGCTCACAGAAGGCTGGAAATCCCTGGCTTGAGACACTTCTTTGAAAGGGGGGGTCCTCCTGCTTCTCCTCGTGGGTCTATATGTCCTTTGACCCACAACCACCTACCACTGTCAGCAAGCAGAGAGATTCTGATAGCACAGAGAGAGCAGCAACTTCATGTGAATCAGAAGAACTGAACTAAGGGCGGAATGTTGAAGGAATTATAGCTGGTTTTGTCATAGCGGAAAAATTGACACTATGACAAGTGTTCTTCTGCCAATTATTTCCCTGTGCTCACACAGCAAGGAAATGGCAGCTGAAGAGCTGAGCTCTTTATTTCCAGCTCCCTGGGTAGCACTAATAGAAAAGCATCCAAATTTCTGTGTTATCCACGTGTTATCTATGTTGTGGTTCATCTATCCTTATACTGAATCTATCTACTGACAAAAATAATAGGTAGTAATTAGCTAGGGCTTTAAATAAATGATCCTGGCTGGTGAATAACTGCTGGGAAATACCAGTGTGATATGGAATCCAATTAATTTGCAGGCAGAGGGGTCAGGCTGGAATTGTAGTGGTGCAAATGGGCACTGAGCTCCTTGGCACTGAATGGCTGTTAGTGTAGCTGGAGATTGGTTGGACTTGCTCTAAATCATCAATTACTTAAACACCAAAATTCTCAGAGCTTTCTTAAAAAAAAAATTGTAGTCAATAGTTATCAATAAGTGGTTTTCTCAGCACGTAATTTGCAGATGACACAAATTCCTTGAGGCTAATGAGATCTAGAGAAATCTGAGAAATATGGACAGGACTTAATTACCTGTTGTGAACAGGACAGAGAAATGACTGGTGACCAAGGCAAGCTGATAAAAAACCTTCAGTTTAAGCGGTAAATATCATTGCTCGTCCCTAGGTGGGTTAAAGTCAGACATGAGAAAGGTCTAGTTTTCATTCTGGTTTGAATAACTTTAAATCAATGCAGCAACAAAACCTGCTAACTTTATGTGCACACAAAAAACCTAATTGGATAAATATGTATGGAATAGTGAGTTCATACTCTTGATGCTACCATGCTGTGAATGATCTCATCATGGCACTTCTAAAACACAACAGAAATGGAAGGGCTTCAGAAATCTGCAGTGGAAATAGATTTATGGACAGCAGCCATGTGAGAAGACAGCTCAAGACTGCTGAGTGTCAGAAGATTGGTAAACAGGGGATGGATGAAATAATGTACTCTACAAGAAGAATAATTCAGATGTTTCCTATTTATTCTTTATCATAACAAAACAGCAAAGGAATAGTTCATCAAAATGACAAAAATCTAATATTTAGAACTTTAAACTAGGCAAATCACAGAATACCACTGGGGTTTTCTTAAAGGTATGGGTATTGAGAACCTGTCATGCTGCATTTGTATTATGCAAAATGAGGTGACAAATCCTCTTCTTCAAAAGTGTAAATCTGTTCCAAATAGCTTGGTCATTGGAGAAGCTTCTGCTGAGAGGAATATTATTCTCCATTCTGCTGTGATTTTTTCACCTTTGTGTGATGCATTATTTTCCCCCAACCACTTTTGAGAGCTGATTATAGATCACATAAATAATTTATATGAGTCATCATAGCAATTATTTTATTACCAGAAAATCCTTTTCATTACATCTTATTTCAACTGATCTTTATGAAGTTCCCACTTACATTCTCACAAGGCTCATGTGCATACCTTTTTTGCAGCTAATTGAGGCATTCAGCATCCTTTTGCTGCATGTGAGGGATGTGTGCAGTAGGCACTAGCAGGAATATCTATTATGAGAACATCTGGTATTCTAACATTTGGCTTTTTTTTTTTTTATACATCCTCATTCTTTAAGGTTTGGTAAAAACAAAGCTTACTGCTTCATTGGTGAGCTTAACCTTATTCAGTGTTTAACTACAAAAATGTTTTTCCAGCTGTTCTGCTGCAAGATCTGTTGATCATTGTCTGCAGCAGCAAAGCAGGCAGTTTAGTTTGTGCAGTTTATTCCACGTGTGATTCTAGGTAAGATCACAGTCCCTTGAGCTGCCTGCCCTCTCTGAGGATGACAGCATGTATTTTGCAGCAGATTAGTAGTGTTTGGGAGGCATCAATCTAAAAGCTGATTATGCAGCATGGTTTTTAGATTGTGGAGTTCTATAGAAATAATATTTTTAAAATGAGTCACACACAGTGTTTATTTGGCATTGGTTTGGGTCTTTCCTCATTGCTTCATAAGTGACTCAAATAAAATACCTAATATCTTGATTAATATTTCTGCCTCTTTTTAAGAGTTGATGAGCCTCTATTTCTGTGCAAATTTCTGCTGGAGAACTAAACTGGATAGCCTTCCTTTTGTTTAAATCACAGAACCCATCTCTCTCGTTATCTCAATATCCAGTAAAGAATCTATGTGGCTGTAGGGAATGGGTCCAGCTGTTGAGGAAAGCTCTATCCCTTACTGAAATTCTTATTTTGGGGAAAACACACATACACATGAGTATTTGAGTCCATGGGATTTACCTCCCATAAAGCATCTGTATTCAGCTCTTCAGTCAGTCACTTGTGTCTGTTTGAGTGTTTAAGGAGCAGCACGAAGCTGATCTGGGTTAATCATAAACCATAACAGTAGGTCAGTGTGTGGCTTCCAAGCTGCATACTTAGATGGATGGGGGAACTTGGTGTTCTGCATGTCAGGGAACTTAACAGCATTTTCCATAAAAAGTTAGCACAGCATAACCCTGACATGTGCCCAGCATAAGGAATCCCCATTCTTGGGGCAGAAACAAGCAGGTGAACAATTAACCAAGTGACAATTTTGAGTAGTTTTGGGAGAGAAAAGGCATCATCCAGGAGGAATTGCAGAGTAATCCCAAAACAGCCTAAAGGTCCTGAATGGGAAAATTCTCATTCAGTGTTCCCTCCAAGCTTGTTTGAAAACTAAGTCAACCTCAGAAAAATCATGATTGGGCCTTGACAGCATTGGATATATCGTCAAATGAATTCTGTGCTTCTGGCATGCACAGATTCTTCAAGCAGTGAGCACGTAAGGGCACAAAACTTCTTGTTCTTTTGGAGCTGCTTGTGTCAGGAGCACCTAAAGCATCAAACATGTTGGACTTGGCATAAATTGCAGTAACACCAACAATGGAACTCACACTTCCCTGTGTCTTTCCCCCCCTTCTCTTGCTGAGCTGCAGCTGCAGGGCTTTAGGAGCTGCAGAATTAAGATACTATGGTGAGAACCATAGAATTGTAACACGCACCTTTGGGGAGCCAGGTGCTTACTCATTATAGCATCATTTTTTGAGTTTCCTGTTTTTTTAGCGATAATTGGATTCAGCAGGTTTGTACATTCCTGGGAAGAAACTTTGCGACTAAATGTAAGTAAACAAAATGCCTGGGAACAAGTGGGTGAAGTGGGCTCTTGTTCTGTGTGCTCTTCAGGATCTGTCAACTCAAGGAGTGTGACAAAACAGTGCAAAGCCCACCAGACAACCAGTAAATCTGACAAACATCCCTTCCACAGACAGGAAAGAACCTGGCTGTTTTAGTGGTCATTATGCCTATCCAAACTTCATGTGATGGAGGGTGTGATTTTTTTGTTAATTTGGGGGTTTTACGTAGTAGTAGTTTAGTTTTTTTAATGAGAACAGGACATGGTAACCCAAGGAATTATCTAAATGTTTTGAGGTCTGCTTATCATATTACTTTTCAAATTCTTCTCTCTTTATCTGGGAGAGATTTGGCAGTACAGTGATTTCAAATCCTTGATAATTTTACAGTTGGATGTGTTAATCTGAGAGATGTGAAACATGATGTGACATTACAGCCAGCCGTGCAGTCAGGGCAATGAAAACCTAATGTGGCAGATGCTGCAGAGCACTGGAAAGTCCTTTGGTCTAAACTATTAATCAGGATATGATGCCCCTGAGCTCTGAGAAGGTGGATGCCATGAGAGAACCCTCATAGCACATTTGCTGGTGTGTTCTCCTCCTTGGGCACCTGCATGCAGCAGCAGAGCTCAGATGCAGTTAAACTGCTGAGTGCTTGTTTACCTGATCTCTCAAGTGTGAGTAGTGTGCACCTCCAACCTGGCCTCACTGTGAGCATCTCTCAGCAATTCACGTGCCCTGTTTAGTTGCTGTGATACACAAAATCCAGCTGGGACTCTGCGCTTGATGTTGGTGTTCAGCAGCAGCTGAAGGCAGAGGCAGCAGCAGGAGGGGCTGTGGACCAGTGTGGTGGGTGAAAGGCAGCCTGCCCTGCCCACTGGGCTGCAGGGAGACAGAGCTGCTGACTGCTTGGACTGTGGGCATGCAGCAGCCTCTGAGTCCTGTCAAGCAAAAGGCATTGGTGAGCTCTGTCCTCCTGAACATCCTGCCTGGGAATACCAGCATCTAACAGCGTGCTTGAAAAACCCAGCTTTTACTGGTGCTGCAATTTTGCATCTGCCATCCTGATAGAGCCCTCACTCTGCCAAGTGCTCTCTCAGCTGTGGTGATAGTGAGGAAATGCATAATGGGCTGGTGAGCAGCCCACAGTGCTGCCCAGTGCCAGCAGCCTGGTGAAACACAGAGATGGAACAGAGGAAATGCCTCAGCTGCTGCAATGGGGGCTTGTTCAGCCAGCCTGCCCCTCTGTGTGGCTGCCCTGGAGCTGCTGGGTGCACTCCTGGCTGTCCAGACAATTGCTCTGCAGTTCCTGGGCTGGGTGTGGGTGCACACATGGTTATGGAAGTGTGATTTTGTTTATCCAAACATGTTGTAGGCTAGGGGAGGCATTCAGAAAAGGAAAGTCCTTTCCTCCCCTGCAGTGTCCCTTACTCTCTTATGCAGTAGTGAAGAGGCATTGGCAAAAAGCATTGGCAGAATTACTGAGAAAATCTCGAATGCAACTGGTATCACAGATATTTTAAAATAAAATTGTGAGATGTTGCTGAGGGTAGCAGCACAGTTGTTCTGGAGCAGAGCAAACTCCTGAGAGAATTACCCTGAGGTGAAAGAAAATAAAATCATGGGTTATGGTTCAATGCAGAAGTTGCTTGCATGTTCCAAAAAAAAAAAAAAAAGCAAGTGAGAGGGGAGGGAAGAGAGGTTGGGAAAGAGAGAGAGGGGGAGAGGGGAATGTGCTATGCACTTAGCAGGAAGGAAAGCTTGAAACAGGATTTCTGCGCTCCGGCTGCCTGGCAGCTGTGTGCAGCACAGCAGAGGTGTCTGTGCGGTGCCTGGCAGGATGTGGACTGAAGGAGAGTCAGAGGGACTCCAGACTTTAGGGATTGTGGTGGTGGTGTGCTCCTCTCTGAAACTTTTGCACTACCTGGGGCTAATTGACTTGTCAGATGGTAAGAGAACTGCAGTTTTGCAGCTCCTGTTTGCTTGTGTTTAAATGCATGTGAGTGTGGGCAGCAGATGGCTGTGGGAGGAAAGTGGTGTCTGTCAGCTCATGGTTCTCATCTTTATTAACAATCATACAGGCTGCAAAGGGGCAATTCTGCTTTGTGCTTTACTGAGGACTTCTGTTGGCTTTTGATATTATTACCTTAGCCAGAGAGAATCTGAAACTCTGGTGCTTTTTGCCTTGTGGATTATTTTTTAAGTTTTCCTAATTAATTTTTCTTTCTGTTAATTCTTGCTCTCTATTGAAAATAAATTAGTACCAAACTTGAAAAATGAAAGGCCTTATTGGGATAATAGAACCAGAACTGATAATTAGGTGTATGGTTTCATGGGGTTACAAGAGTTTTGTTGTGACATTTAATTTGCAGATTAAAGACATGATGGATTGAACATGAACAAAACAAAACTTTGATGTAATTGCTGTTCCAGACACTTCAGCAAAATAACCTAAGAAGAAATTTATTTTTTTTTTCACCAGCTGGAAGATGTGGTCTCTCTTTGACTTGTAGCGAATCAATCAAATGAATGTTATGAACTTTTTTGTCTTAGAGGTTTCCTGGAATTAGTAAAGCACACAGGTTTTAACAGCTAAGTGTGCTTCAGGGTTCATCTGTTCATAAAGAGATGTAGCTATCACTGATTTTTTGAAGAAAATAACTTCTTGATGATGCAAACGAGGTATTTTTCAAAACAAAGGGATCCCCAAGTCAGTGATGGTATTCTTGCTTCGATCACTAACTGTGTCAAGTTTATCTAGAAAAGGAAATAGTGAGGATAAAATACCAGCATAAGGACTATGTTACTTTATTCAGATTTTTTCAAGATATAGGTTAGTACAGGCTGCCAAAAGATTCCAAAAAAATAAAGAAAATGTATATATATATATTAAATCTGCTTTACTGGATCAAGAAAAGCAGATGGAATTTTAACCCTGCTACAGTAAAATCACTACTGTCACATAATCCTCCTGCAGAATTAGGAAAAAGTATCAAAAAATTGCTTAATTAAGAGTTATTTATATGAAGATATGTAAATTGGCATGTATTTGTTATTACATGATTGATTTCCTTATTACAAAATGAATATCGTGGGAGCTTTTAGTTTACTCCTAAAATGTCACTGGATTGCAATTACATAATTACAAATAAATTAAGTCCTCCAACAATGACAACTAATTTCAAATAATGGCAGCAGAAATGCTCACCTTAAAAATAAGCTGCCAAGTCAGATGTTGAAGCATTTGCAATTCTAGTGCCATTTGCCTTGCATTAACTGCGGGAATATTTTATACCTCCTTTGCAGACCCAATTCCTATAATTCCAGTGTCTGCTGTTCCTGAAGCAATCACTTTTCCTAGAAGAGTCTCCCCAATGTTCCCCCAGCAAAGTCAAGTGTGTGGTAGGTGAGAGAGGTGTCTGTGTGGAGGTGAAATGAGTAAAAGTGAGCAAATGTCCCACGCTGTGTTCACGGAGCAGCTCTGCTGTGCTCGTTCCTGGTCAGCAGTCTGCAGGTGCAGGAGGGGCTGGATTCTCCTCTATGCTGGCACACAGAGCTCTGATTGCATGGGCTGCCTGACAGCACTTAGGAACACAGTACTGTAAACCTGGTCAGATTTGGATAGGTTTTATTGGGATTCTGTGTTTCTGGCTGCAAAATAGTTCGATTGGAAACCAAGATATATTTATTTGATACTTGCTATATGAGCTTGTGTCTTTCCCTTTTGACTTTGTTCCTGTGCTAAGAATTATTTATATGTGAAATTAGAACATTAATATAATGTGGGTGGTTGTTAATGTAGTGGAATACAGATTTCAATAAGTCCGAGATCAACAAAGGTGACATTAAGTTGTTTTCTTTGATGTGCTGTTGGCAGCAGTGGAAAAGCCAAGGCGGGTGCTTACATTGCAATGTACAGGAGTGGTCATGACTGGAAGTATGGAAGTGCCCTCCTTGAAATTCTGGAGCAATTGGCCGTGAGAGGAAAGGGAAGTGTTTTTAGTGGGATGGGCAGAGTGCTGAGGGGAAGATAAAAAGTGCACTACTGTGTGAAGTAGAACTGCTTATTGTGCTTTATGCATCAATGTTTGAAGAACTTGGGTGCTGAGCTGACTTAGAAGTTTGTTAATGGTTTGAAAAGTGCAAACCTTTGTAATAGTGATGCAACAGCTAGATAATGATCTTGATTAGGTATTTTATTAAGCACAACTTCAAATGAGCCTTTTGCATGGTAGACATGCAAAAAGAATACACCAATGAACCACAGCAAAATTTCAAACATATCCCACACCAATTCCATGATTATTGTGCTTCTGTTAATTCCCCATGTATATAAAAATACAATAGTACAAGAATTTTGTACCTTCATATGTTTCTTCCCTTGCATCTTGCCTCTATCCTCCAGACTCCTTCTCTATATGCATCACTTTATCTATGGACAGAAGGTTGTTAGAAGCACTTAACGTTCTGTAGACTATTTTAAAATGAAATGAATAGAACTGTATACATCTTGATGGAAATCATCGGTTTTATTTCAGGAATTTTTGTTAGGCTTCAGTTTTTTCCCAAGGTAAAATACTGGTCTAATGTATTTCTTATGCTTTACCCATGTTCTAGAGCTGCAGGAGAGGCTGTGGACTGTAACTGCTGCCTCAAATCCGCCCTGCAGGCTCCAGGAGGCTGTGCATGTCAGAAGTGCAGCTCCCTGAGCCAGGATGTGCATGGGGATCCACCTCCCACCCAGCTGCAGCCAGAGGGGAGAAGGGTGCAAGCTTTGGGACCTGCCCTGCCTGCAAGGCACGGGTTGGTTTTAAGGAAAAGCTAATGGGGCTCAAGGAAAATACATGCACAACATTTTCTAAACCGAATGGCAGCATCACTGGAGCAGAGTTTGTCCTTGTACAGAGCTTGTAGCTGTCGAAGTTTTGTTCATTTATCACCATGGAAGTGTTGGCTGTGGAGGGTAGAGATTCCTGATGCTCTTGACCCAGCTGTCAGGCTGCCTGATGGATGTTCCAGTGCCTGTGATGGATTATTACAGACCAAACTCTGTACCTGATGAGTCTGGCTTGGCTCTCTCACTGTTTATTGTCTCTTCCCTTGCAAGACTTTCTCTGAGGTACTTTGGAAAGGGGGAGCTGGAGGGGTTCAGGCAGAATTTTTCATCAGCCCCATGCAGATTATTTTGTTTAGCAGAGAGAGTGTTTCCAAAACAAGGTAATAAAAAATGCAACCCAACCTCCTGAAGACAAACACAATTCTGAAGTGTAATCTGAAGGAATTTAATTTTCACAGGAAGTTGATTTCTTTTTCTTTCCAATAGTGGGAAATACAGCTAATATCTAATAGAAAATGCCCACAGTATGGATAATTCCTTACTAAAGGAATTGGCATCCCTGCCTGCCCTGCTCAGCAGGCAAGTGCTGTCCCCTTTGTGCTGTCCTGTCCCCCTTTGTGCTGTCTGGAGTACACAAGTCCTGAACACCTGCCCAAGTTCTGTTTTGTCTCTTCAGTCCTGCCATTGTGTTACAAGTGCATTTTTAGGTGTTACTGGAATTATTTTCCTGAGTGAAGCTGTGCAAGCTGGGCTCAACAGATACCCATGAGGCTGGGTGTGCTTAAAACTGACCCCTCCTGCGTGTGCTGGCCATCAAAAATCACAAAATAGGAAAGTAATAATCTGACACTCAGGAAGAAATCATCATCAGACATAATTGCTGTCTGTCGAGATGAAATGTTAGCAAGTGTGGAAAAGAAAATATTCCTTTCATGTATACTCTTAAATGTAGCCATGATAAGAAAACTTGTCTTTTATTTTCATGTGAGAATTTAGCAGAAATAACAGAAAATATTTTGTGGCTTACAAAAAAAAAACCCAAAAACCGAAAAACAAGAAAAAACACCTTTCTTCTTCTTTCTTCTTGCTTCTCCCCTTTTTTTAGTATTTCTAAAGTGATACTATGAGGCTCTTTAAACGAGTTTTATTACAGTTAATTCCCCCTCTCCTCAGGCAAGCTGCAGCTTTATGTACCAGATTTTTATTATACCCAGAAGCTTTCTGCTTGCTAATAAATAATGGTGGTAAATTTTATATGAAATAAATGTGGTTTCTTATTGCAGCAGAAAGGAAAATAAGTGTGGAGCTTTTCCCCCCCTTGCCACACATGTTTAAATTATAGAAGTTAAATAGTGTGAGAACAGCATTCACTTTAAAGAGACAGCGCCAGGCTGAAAAAATAGTTTTTTGGCTTGTGCCATTGAAGATAACTTAGATCATCATTACACAAAAGATGTTTGAAATCTTGCAGACAGATGTGTTTGGTAATTTTTCATCTGTCCCCTGAGGAGCAGTCAGCTGTAGTTTCTGTTCCCATTGCAGCTCCTGAGAGCTCCCAAAGCAGCCAGGGCAGGAGAGTCTCCTCTCCTGGGGAGGGAAGGGGCACTGAGGTGGAAGGAATGGGCAGTGTGTGACCTGAAGCTGACTCTGACCTCTGGAAGAGCCCTGCAGGGTTTTGAAGACACATCCTTCCACCAGCCCAGGGCAGTGTCTGAGATGGCTTTGCTCTGGTGAGATGTTAAACATTGCTCATCTCTTTCACTGATTTGCCAAAGTATTGTGGACGCACTGTTATTATTAAGTCTTAAAATGAGAGTGGTTCTCCAGCTGCCCCCATTGGCGCTGAACCTTTCTCACTGATGTGAAGCATCACTTATCTGGATACAGACCTACCTGGGCTTTTGTGGTTGTCTCCTTGTTTTCAGAAACATGCAAGAGCCACAAGAAAGCCGTTTGAAAGTGTCATGTTTTGAAATCTGGAGTAATTTCACTTGGCTTAATAAATTTATGGCTGTAGGGGGAGAGCTTTCTTCTGACTGAATAGGATCCTCAAGAATTTCAGGGTAAGGCTGCTGTTCTTGAAGAAATTGAGTTAGAGGTGCTTATAACTGGAAAGGGATAGCTATATAAATAGTCAATAAAAATGGAACATAATTAACATTACTCTAAGCCCTCTTCTGTGATTCTTAACCCACACGTGGGAACCTTGAATTGAGGATGCATATCCAAATGTATCTTAATTAATTAAGTCCTAATTAATCTTAATGTATCTTAATTAAGTCCTAATTTAAATTAATTCTTTCTCTCTTAAAAGGAGGTTTCACACAGTTTAAAGAGTAAAACATTTAATTTTTCCATTTTGTGTGCACCACCCTTGCTGAGAGCAGTCTGTGGCAGTCCCTGGCTCCCTGCAGTGGCCGAGTGCCCGTGGGTGCCAGTGCTGGGCTCTGTCCCTGCACCTCGTGCCAGGGGTGATGGGGCTTGGGCACAAACTGTCCTGCAGGGAAGGTGAAGCTGCCAGACCTGTCCTGGGGCTGGAGGGGCAGCAGTGCCCTGTGCCCACACCTCGGGGCTACTCTGGCTGCCCCAGGGCAGGTGAAGGTTCCCAGGTGCCACATAGGACTGCAGCCCACAGAGACTCCCTGTGTGTGTCTGCACGCACAGTGCTCTAGCTCTCCATTATCCTGTTATTCTGGGATTAGACCAAAATTTAATCAAATTTCATGCAGATGAAAAAAAGGAGTATTGACATTACAAGATGAAATATGAAGCATTCTGAAAGGGAAATTTTTCTTCTTTATTCTTCCTCCCTGAAATAAATAGGACTGTGCACCTGCAGACTGGTCAGGCTTCCCTAGGTTGATCCTAGACCAGAAGTTCCCATCACAGGCTGTGGGTCTTGGTTGCCTTTTCCCTTTGGTGGTCCCCACCCTAATGTCAGAGGCCAGAGCAAAAGGGAAAGAGCCAAAGGGCTCCTCTGTGCAAGGTTCTGCTCCAGGATGAGCTTACCCATGATGGTACATTCATCTCAACCTGTTCCTTGTGCCTCTTTGGCAGATTTCCTCCTATGGATTGCATTAGAGCTGCTACATGACTTCCTTAAACAGAGTGGAACAATCAGAATTATGAAATCTAATCTAGTCAAATGTTTTCACGGAGTCTTTAAATCAACTGACTGGTTAGAGTGATCAGCACATGTGTGCAACATTTGCTCTAAAGACTCTTCTCCAAGTCTTGCTGGTACTGCCAGCCATTTCCCAGTGCTCACGGGCACTCTATCTCCTCACCCTGGTTTAACATCTGTGCTGCTAAATGAAAGCAATCAGAGTCAGCATGAAAATTTAATAAGCTGCGTTCTGGCATTGGTCATGTTCCTAATTGTGTATTTGTTTTCTGCCTGCAGAAGTCCTCAGACGTTGTCAGCCAGAACAGCTCCAGTGTTTACAGGCACTGGTGTTTATTAGTCTCAAATCACTCTCTGTTGGTGGTATTTTGAAAACAGACCAGAGGTCTGAATTTGCCAATGGTTTTAGGGGACTGATCAAAGCCAGATCCCAGCCTGGGAAGATCTAAACCTCATGGCCTTCTTCTCCTAGTCACAGAATTACGGAGTTTCAGGAGCAGAAAGATCCTTACACAGATTAGTGGAATCTAAATACTCTAATCCTGAGCATGGTAAAGTTTTAAATAACTAAATATTTTTGCTTCACAGCAACTCTTCAAGTATGTAGTTGGTTGCATTTACATCCTAGCAGAGTGAATTACAGTGGTTGTCCCTATTGGCATTCCAGGAGAAGCAGAATAAGGACACAGAAAAATGGAAGGAAATTTTCTGCTTGTCCCAAATAACCTTTTGCCACAGGAACCAAGTTGTAAGGTTCCCAGCACCACTAACTGGGCCAAGTTTAGGAAATTGTTAAGCTACTGTCTGTTTCCTGAAACTCTCCTGTCTCTGCTGGGCTTTCAGCTCCCTGCCTGTTTGCTCTGCTGCAGCTGCTGGTGGTTTGGCTCTTGCATGGGAGCGCAGGGAGGTCTCAGTTCCACCCCTGCTGCCACTGAAACCCAGACCATGTGCCACTCATTTGCTTCCTTCCTCCCCCTTCAGTGGGATGGAGAGAACTGAAGGGCCAGAAGGGTAAAGATCAGGGGTTGAGGCAAGAATAATTCACTAGAAACAGCAATGAAATAAGAAAACAAACAATAACAACAACAATGCTGCTAGCAGAGTGTACAGGAGAGGTGAACAACCCTCAGACCACTGGGGAGGGAATAACCCCGGGGTCCTGGTGTGCCCCTTCTGGCTGCTGCAAAAGTTAACCCTCTCCTAGCCAGGACCAGGACTCCAGGGGAAGCTGAGGGGTGAAGGATGGGGAAGGATTTGTGGCCAAAACAGTTGGCTGAAAGAGCTGCTCTTGGGAGCATCACCACAAGCCAGGCATGGCCCTGGGGAAAGGGCAAAAGAATTCCTTGTAAGGAATAAAGTGTTGGGAAACAACTTGCTGCTCTCACACTAGATTCTCACTAATGCCAAAGAATATAGTGTATTGGATAAGATTTTCTATTTTCTTTAAATTGCCATCAGGAGCTGACTTTATGTGGATGAAAAGTTTCAGTGAGCGAATGCTCTCACCATGGGCAGCGGTTTGTATGTGTACAAAACCAGTACCTGATTTGTAGCTGGTTCCAAATAGTCTGTGGGAGAAGAATCTGAGTGAGTACAGGTACCAAAGCAGCTTTATCTGCGTGAGGAAGAAGTAGTCTATACTTACAGGAACATTGGTGGCTGCAGGGTGGTCAGGCACTGTCCTTTATCTTTGTGTCCTGGGGCCCCCCTTCTGGTTCTGCTTCTAGGCAAACCAAAATCTGGGACATGAATGATTTTAAGAAGAAGAATCCAGGCACTATTGGGTGCCTGAGATCAGGATCCACTGAAATGCCCACAGTGAGGTGCTGCCCATACAAACCCATGTGCAGAGCACAGCCCTGAACTGTCCCAGCCTGTCCCCACTCCACTTGTGTCAGCAGAGAGCTCACTCACAGCCCCACACACATCTCAGGACATTTCCTGAAACATCTGGATCTGTATTGGAGCAATACTTCCTGAGCAGTTTCTTCTGTGCAAGTAGAGCTTAATTGGTGCTTGTGTTCTGCTTAATTATGCTTCACATTTTGGAGCAATCTGTTCAACTTGAACAATTCTGTGAAGTGTGAAAAGTGATCTTCTGGGAAGCACTGGCTCATTTGGATGGGAGCTGCGAGTGTTCATTTATCCTGGTGTTTCTCTCCTCAGTTCTGCCTGGACCAAAACAATTTGGTTTTTTTCCTAGTCTTTGCATGGGTGAATTGCCATAATGCAGTGGTCCACCTGTTATAAGAGGAAAATTGCTCCCACATTCCCACTGCCAGTGTTGCTTTATATTTCTGTGGCAAGTTCTCTTTATGCACTGCTGCTTCTGAAAGGAAGTGTATACTTATACACAAACACATTTCCTTAATAAATGTGAACAAACCAACAAGCTTTCAGCTTGGGAAAATAAATATTTCTGTTTTAAAAACCCTAACCAAAACTTCATAAAAAAAAAACCAAACAAACAAAATCCAAACAAACTGATCAAAAATTGACATTTAAGTCAAAGTAGAAAAACCAGCTTATTGTTTTTTAAAGGTCCTTAGCATGCAATTGCTGTTGTGCAGAATTCCAGTGTAAGTTATGAGCATGGATGTATTGCAGCTCTGCTCATTTGCTGCACAGTTCCCCAGCAAAGAAGTAAAATTTTATGGAACTGGGTAACTTCAGAGAGAAAAAGCTGCAAAGAGCTGCTGTGCTGCCAGCAGATTTTGACAAACTGACCACATCCATGGAACAGGGGGGAGAAGGCTTCTGCCTGTATCACAGTCATGAGGAATTTGTGAGGAATCAAATTTGAGAGATCTGGCTGTCCCCAGCTGGGGCTGCTCCTGCCTCCCCCCAGCTCAGTGTTTGGGGCTCCCCCAGCTCAGTGTTTGGTGCTCCCCAGGTCTGTGTTTGGGGCTCCCCAGCTCAGTGTTTGGGCTCCCCCAGCTCAGTGTTTGGTGCTCTCCCAGCTCTGTGTTTGGGGCTCTCCAGCTCAGTGTTTGGTACTCCCCCAGTTCAGTGTTTGGTCCTCCCCCAGCTCTGTGTCTGGTGTTCCCCCAGCTCTGTGTTTGGGGGCTCCCCCAGCTCTGTTTGGGGCTCTCCAGCTCTGTATTTGGGGCTCCCCAGCTCTGTGTTTGGGGCTCCCCCAGCTCTGTGTTTGGGCCTCCCCAGCTCTGTGTTTGGTGCTCTCCAGCTCTGTGTTTGGGGCTCCTCAGCTCTGTGTTTGGGGCTCCCCAATTCTGTGTTTGGGGCTCCCCAGCTCTGGGGCCCTGGGAGGGCACAGCCCGGCCCCATGAAAGGCAATGCACACACTTAAGAGGCACAAGCTCTGTCTGCAGTCCAGACTAAAATCTCAGGGGAGGCTCGCTCTTTGTGCTGCACTGCAGCTGTGCCCTTAAGCACTGCACATGACTGAGAGTGCCCTTACAGGGGCCGTGTGCTTTAACTTGTGTGTCCCTGTGCCATTGCATGCTTTACAAGTGCTCCTGTCAGCTCTGCAGCCAGTGCCTTGCGTGTGTAAAAACCCTGAGGTTTTACATTGTAGTTAATATCTGCCTGAATGTACAAATACACAGTTCTGGTTTTCCTATAATAACTCAAGGATAAAATGTCCTTGAATTAGGAATAAAATGTCCACTGAACTAATTAATACTTTTGATTGCTTGATTTCCCAACTCAAATCAGGAACAGACCAGTCTAAATGGAAATTGGTGCGGTTGTAAACCAAGGACTTGAAGTTTTTCAATGACAAAAAAAGAACAGGGATAGCAATAATTCACAATAAGTCCATTTGTAATGCATTGTCTTGGCTTATCTGGAGGTTTTGATAAATTACCTATGCCATAAAAGGAAAAAAAATTAAGTTCACTTACCCAATTCATAATTCAGAAGTCTTTTGTGACTATTTCATGATGTGCCCTCTGAAGGGTTTCTGATATTTCTTCTAAAAAAGTGTCATAGTTGATTGCTTGACATTCTCATGGTTTTGCTTTTCCCTTGCTACTTTGGAGCCATAATCTTGCCTTGGTTCCAGCTCAACCTGCATTTCCCACCTGGGGAGACCAGTTTAAGGGCAGTGGCTGCTGCCTGCAGCCCCTCTGAGTGCACTGGAAGGACACATTGCAGTCCCCTCCTCTGGGAATGGTCATAACAAAAAGTCGTAATGGCAGGTGAACTTCATACAGTGTCTGCAGAAACGTCTGAATTCAGAATTGCCGTAGCATAGTTCATGTTCAAACCACTGTACCTGATCTTAGCTGTGTGCCAGGAAGACATTTGGGAGGCACCTCAAAAGTCTCCTTTTTTAGAGAATAATGTTGGTTTTTTATCCCTGTGTACAACTGTGAAACTGAAGGAGAGGCAGAGGACAATATTTATACATTGTCAATACATCATTGTAAGGATTAGACCAGAAATCTAAAATATCTATTTTTAGTAATTATATTTGCTATTATTAGCTATTTTTATATTGGAATTTTATATGCTGTTGGTTTTTCAGATATTTTCTCTCAGCAGGTGGTGGTGTTGCAGGTTCACACAGGCAGAGCAACCCTGCTAAGCTTGGCTTTTTGTGAAACTACTGGTTTAGTGGTGAAAATCACAGAATCACAGAATATTCTGAATTGGAAGAGACCCACAAGGACCATCAAATCCAACTCAAAACAGGCCTGAGAGAGTCAAAAAGTTATAACAGAAAAAAGGGAGTGGATAAGGAGACACCACTATCTTTTTGGTTTATTGCCTGAAGAGAGTACCTTTTGGAAAGTCCAGCCAGGCAGTATAACATTAATAATTATATTTAATGATAATAGTAATGGGTGTTCAATTTTATTTGTGTTAAATTTTTGATCATCAGTAGGTACCTCTGTGCCATTTTTTAACAGCTGTTTGCCATGAGCAGGTTTTCCTTGCCTGTTTTGGGATCACAGCTGAGTCTGTGCCAGGCAGGGTGGTTGGAGGCTGGGGCAGTGCTGGGGGAAGCTTGGCACAGCTCAGGGATGTGCTGCAGGACAGGGTCAGCAGCATCCTCAGAGCCCAGGTACATCCCAAAGCTCTGCCCTGCTCCTGCCCTAAGGAACACTTATGCACTTAGTTATTTCTCCATATATTTCTCTTATAAATTTCCAAATATTTGCAGTTGATCTCCCACAGGCAAGACCTGCCCAAGAGCACCTTCTGTCTGGAGATTAATTTCAAGTATACCGTGGGTAAACTAGAGTTAATTTTTTCTTCAGGTCCTTGCTCCAAAATATAGCTTTTTTTTTTTTTTAATAAAAGCAAGATGCAGTCTAATAATTCTTGCATGTAATTTAATCCCCTTCAGCTGTATTTGTAAAATTACCCATTTCATCTAATGCCTGTCAGTTTTACAATTAACACTGGGCCTATTAGCCGCACTTTATGCCTTGACTTTTTTCCTTAACAAAAAGTGAATTTATTATAAGCAGCTTGTTTTCAAAGTCCTCCCATGAACCATGGAGACTGGTGTTCTGCATTTTCACCTTGCAGCCTTCAGATGCAGGGGACATGGTCATTTGCATCTTTATTAAAATCATAATTTACAGCCTTTAGACTGTTTTAGACTCTGGCTTGTCCTTGGCCAGCCTTAGCACTGTGTGAGGCTTCACTGTTGCTGCTTTGGCAGGCACTGGAAATCTGCAGGGCTGCACCTGAGGAGGGTTTAGGTGCCCTAGGCAAGTCTGTGGGTGCAGGGGCAGTGCCAGTGAGGATGGGCAGGCTGAGAATCGTGGCTGCTCCATCCCAGAGCACACAATTTGTTTATGGTGCACAAAGAGGCTTTGCACTGGGCTGGGGAATAACACACAATTGTTTTATGGTGCACAAAGAGGCTTTGCACTGGGCTGGGGAATAAAACAGAATTGTTTTAAACAGGGTTTGCATTGGTGAGAGGTGTCCCTGCCTGTGGCAGGGGGCTGGAACTGGATATCTTGAAGTTCCCTTCCAATCCAAACCTTGTGTGAAATTCAGAGACATTTGAAGGCACTCTGAGTGTGGAACTTCCCAAATAGTGAAGTTAAAAAAAGGTAAAATTGGAACAAATATGAAAGGATGTATAAAGCAAGCCTCATTAAGTAACTTCTAAAGTGTATTCTGTTAAAACATCGATTTGCCTTGAGGAAAATTTGCTCTGCTCTTGAGCAAGGAGCAGTGAATTGGAGTCTCCTTCATTAGCAGCAATCTAAAATATGCATGTACATGCATGGTTTTCATTACAGAGGGAAATGTGCATGTCCTATGAGCTAAGCAAATATAGAAGCTATTTTGCACAAAATTACAAACCTAAGTGATTGTTTTACACTGGATTAAGATTACACAGGTGAGTCTACCAGACCCAGACCTCCTACCCTGCTATTAAAGCAGCCACAAAAATATGGGCAAAAATAAATCCAGACTCAGGAAATGCTACATCCTGTTCTTCCATTTTTAAACACATTGCAAAGAAAATAGCTAAGAGAATGCTTTGTGCTGGCAAAACAATCTTCAGCCTAGGACACAACTCACTGCAGCCATCTGCTGTGGAAGGGATTGGAAATAGAAACAGGAAAAGAATAGATAAAATATAATTTGTCAGTACCTGTAAGCAGAAGAAACCTTTTGTATTAGCTACTGCTTCCAGCTGATTAATGAGCACAGATATCCCAATCAAAAGAAAAAAAAAAAAAAAAAAAAGCAATAAACCAAAAGGTACAGCCTGACCCTGAGCTGGGGAGGACACCATGCTCAGTGGTGGGTGCAGTCAGTCGCAAGGTCTGTTCATACATCTGTGAATTGAAGAAGAAAATCAACTTTAAATCAGCAGCAAGGTTGTTTCCTACACTCAAATCTTTCATGAGCAAACTGTAACAAGGCGAAACTGAGGAAGAATGTGGTATTAGACAAAACATCTTAACATCATTCCAATCAAAAGTTTAAATTTGCATGTGTTTATGTATATATCTATAATTCTGCTTGCCCTCACCACCCTACAGTGAGCTTCAGTTTAATAAAACTGTAGTGGTTGTAAATGCAAGAGCTCATATTTCATAGAGTGACACCTCTGAAAAGCTGGAGGGACTGAGCCAGCACGATAATGAGCATGTAAATAAAAGGAAATACAATGCCCGTGCTAAAAATCGAGGGCAGAGGAGGAAGTGCCAATCTCCAGGTTTGCCACTCAGGTTTCTGTGGTTAATTTATAAGGCAGCAGGGAATGGGAGAAACGGGCTGAAAAGAGCTGAATTGAGAGCAAGCACAGAAAGGAAACAAATAACAAAAAACCCCAAATCTTTGCGGAGGATGAGGACTATTGAGGTGGATTTTCTCTCCTGTTTTCAACCACTCATTTCTCATCCCTTATTTTAAAGAATTTCTTCCCCACACTTTTCTCTCTTTCTGCATTCCTTTGTTTTGTGGCATTAATTTCCTTGCAAAGAAAATGGCCTGTCCCCCTTATTTCATCTAACTTTTTCTTGTAGCAGACATCCTTTTTCATCTCCTTTCTTCTAACAGCAGCTGTAATTTCTAGACTCTCCCTTTTCTCTTTGTGTGCCCTTCAGGTTTCCTCTGGCCCCTTGCCAGCCTCCAGCCCCTTTCCCTGCCCCTCTGCTCCTGTCCCACTCACCTCTATTGCCCTGCTGTGCCAGGGACTTCAGAACAGGATTTAGGAATACTTTTTATCTGTTCAAGCCTGCAAATGCTGACTGTGATGATGCAGATGTGGTGGATTAAGAGGATGGCTGAATTCACCAATATTTTGAACCAATTTATTAATACTGACAAAATGAACCAATGTTAATTAACCATTAGCACTTACTCCCTTAATAACATTCAATTTAATATGTGTATATGCATGTATAGATATGTGTGTGTGTATGTATCCTGCAGAATTAATTAGTTTATGAAATTATACCTTTGGGCTGGTCTGTTCTTGCGCTGACCCAGTCTGCTCTGAATTTATGCCTTTCCTCTATTCAGAGTGACTCTATTTCCCTGAAAATTTATATTTAAATTTTTTACTTACAGCAGAAATTACTGTATTATGCTTGAGCCGAATAACCTAAAATGTTTTTACAAGGCATGAATTTTGCAGTTTTGTTAATGAGGGCAGTGTTTGCTTTTACGCCAAGCAACTTTTGGATGTGGGTGGGATTTTCATGGCAGGTGAAGGCTAGATTTGGTCCTTGAAGTTTAGACTCTCAAACTGACAGACATTAAGTGGCTATATATTTGGGTATTGCCTACACTGCTGGAGGATGGACTTGACAGGGGGAAACATGCATCAAAAATGAAGTGAGGTGATGGTAATTCAGGATGTGATAGTATTTTTCTTCCTTGTAGAAGAGTTCTCTCTTAAATAAAATGCAGAGAAGTGTTTTTCATTTTTTATTTCCTTCCCCAAAAAGTCCTTGGAAATTCAGGCTGACTTCATTCCACATTCTGCAACTGTGGACAAAATTTTAATTTCTCCTAGGTCTAAAGTGACCTTCAATGTGTCTAGAGCAAGCGTTTTGGGTAGCACTCAGAGGAGTTTCCCTCACTTACCCTCAGTATAAGGTCGTTCTGAGCATGTCTGCTCTCTCAGTACATTTGCAGCTTTCTCTAAAGCCCATGCTTTGGAAGTGCTGTTCCTCCAGCTGGTTCAATAGTTAGGTGTGAAATGTCTCTGGTTGCCTTTTGCCTGTGTCTGCTGCTGCCCTGCTGCTCTCCCACCATTTGGCTTTGAGAATGGGCAGTTAATTGGAAGCCCTGGAAGAAAGATGAGCTATTGCTTTACTCCTGTGGCTTTTATTTTGCTTTCAAGAGGTTCAGAGCAGTTACACAGATCAGTTCTGTTGGTGGTTTCTTTTTGATCTGTTGCTCTTGAAATCTAGCCTGTCCTATCCATCATGTTAAAAGAGCAAAGGTAACAACCAAAATAAATATTTTCCTGTCTTCTCTTTCAGATAAAATTGAAGATGAATTAGAAATGACGACAGTGTGCCATAGACCTGAGGGACTGGAACAGCTTGAAGCACAAACCAATTTCACTAAAAGAGAACTTCAAGTTCTTTACAGAGGATTTAAAAATGTAAGAACAGTACTGCAATGAACAGTCTAATATGTATGTCCCCACTAGCCTCAACTGCTCAGCTCAATTTTGTATTACTCCCCTGCTAAGCATTAGTAGTTTTCTATTAGATCTGCCATACCATAGCAAAATTAGCACAATCTGCCTCTCCATCTAATATTTATGACACTGCTATCTGCCTAAAACTGCATTTGGATGAATATTCAGCACATAATGGTCTCATTAAACTTGTTTCCCAAATGTCAGCAAGCACACTTCCATTTCCTCAGCCATGCCAGTATTTGAAGGTAATGTGAAAATGTTTTTATGGCTACTTATTTAAGCCTTGTTGTCGTCTCCTCGTGTTCAAGTATAAGTGGTACTGTTTACTCATGATTAGCTGCCCAGTATGGAGATTTCATCCCTTCTCTAGCTGCAGCTCTCTTGCTCCTGTAGTAGGATCTTCATAAAGCACTTTAGGACTTTAAGTTCCTGCCTAAGGAGGGAATAAGGCTGGAGTGGCAGGAACCAAAGCCAGAACAAAAGTTGAATGTGCACTAAGACTGAGGAGACCAGAGAGAGGCTGCAGGTTTCTGGGCAGGCAGGCAGCAGAAATGAGACAGAAAAGACAGCTGGCATGACTGGGTGCGCAAGCAGCTCCTGCCCAGCCTCCTGAGCCACGTTCCAGCCTGGCTCCCTGGAGCCCAGCCTGCAGCTCCTCAGCATGGCCCTGCTGCTGCCTCTCAGGGGCTCCTCACAACCACGAGAATGGATGGGGAATGTTGAGGCTACATGGAGCAGATGCTTTATGGACCTTGAAGAATGAGTACTCATTACATATTTGCCTGAGGGTCAGGATTTAGTCACCCAGGTGGTTTGTGCCAGCTGATATTTTAATGATGATGAACGGGTCAGAATCAAACTGGCTCAATAAACACAGAATGGTTTTTATATTCTCTTGCAGGACAGCTCCAGCATTCAGAGGCCATCACAGCAAAATACTGACATATCTCCATCAAGTCTATTGGGTAAAAACTTGTCAAAAGAAAGCTGAGCTACCCTAAATACAGGCAGTTATGAGGAACCTGCAGGATTTTGAGAAGGTTTTGGACCCTTAAGGGTCTTTCTTTTTGGCAGATTTTTGAAATTTTATCAAATCACATTTCCAGTGTGTACTTGGCTTTTCCAAGGAGTCTGGAGGTTTCACCCTTTCTTTCACTGCTCACCTAAGTGGGCCAAAGCACAGCTCAGTTTTCTGTATTTTTATTTGGTGCGTGTAAAATATTTGTGCAGCCTTTGCTGCACACAGGAGTCACTGTGAAGTTGCCTGACTGAACACTGATATCTCTTCATGCCTTTGCCAGCCAGCAGGAAATCACACAGCTTTTGAGGCATGGCTTGGCAGGGTAACACCCTGATAGGACATGACTGCTACAGAGGGTGGTTAAACCCAGTTTTGCTAAGATCTCTACTGTGCCTTCAGTATCATGTCAGGGGGGAATCCTGTGTGGGAGAGCTCTGCTCTGTGCTGGGGGCATCTGCAGCTGCAAACCAGGGGCAGGCCTGGAGGTCTCAGCACATAGAACATTTACCCCCTGGCATTCCCAATTCTGCTAGCACTTTGCACTGCAGAGGCATTACCTCCCAGGGAACAGTGGCAGACAAAGGCATTTGACTTGTGACCTGAACCTAGGACATCACTGAAGGTCTTGGTAGCAATTGGCAGTGATGGCAAGGTCTTGGTTTATATCTGGATATTAGGCTGTTTTCATCCAGCTGATCTGCACACAATATGCACAAAGGTATCCAAGGTTTAAATTTACATGAAAATGTAGCTTTAACACCGGTAACCTGCAAATTCTAGTTTCAATGGGATGAGTAATTATGCACAGGAGGCAAACTGGCTCAGCTGTTACCATATTTGCTATTGTACCAAACCATCTGTTCTTTGGGATGATGTTACACTGCCATCTGGAGATTCAAAATCCCTGAGGGAATACAGTCCCTGGCTCGTACTCACTGCTTGCTCTCAGTGACTGCACAGGTCCTGTTTAATCACAAGGCAGCACCTGGATAATGACAGAGCCATTTGCAGGAGCTTGTGTAGGGCAGAGGGATGGAGGTCCTCGCTGCAGAGGATTTGATGTGCAGGAGCAGGGTGGGGTTCCTCCCAAGGCAGTTCAGCACAGCCTGAGCTGGCCCCTGGACTAGTGCCTGTCTCACCGAGTACTAATTCTCAGCACCTTTAAACCTGTTCTTTCTTTGTCTCTGAATTCTATTCTCCCCCCACTCCAAACCATCCCAGTCTTTACCCAGGGTCTCACTAGTCTGGTTTGGTGGTTTTGCCCCAGACTGGTGGAGGCTGCTAATAAATTCATCTCTAGAGAAGCTGAGCATTCTAACCAGGTGTGTATTTTTGCTGCCTTGCCAAATGTCCCCTCTGTTTGCCTTCAGCTTGCTTTTCCAGCTGGGAGAGGCTGCCAGCCTCTCCTGGTTCCAGGACCAGCAGTTCACATTTATCTGAGCAGGGGCCTCTGCCTGCAGGATTCTGCATTATGTGAATCTGTACATAATGCACATAATGCAGAATCTCCTTTGCACTTCTCTGGTAGCTGCAGACTGGAGCCAGCCTAACATGAGGTGTTCGGCCCCATCTCTTTGGCTGGGATTCTGCAAAAGCAGAGTTACAGGAAACCCAGAAGAGCCTCTGTGGGCATTGCCTTGGTACAACTTAACAAAAGCAAATGCAATACCTTCTGTTATGTGTGAGCTGAACAGCAATATTGGCACATGAATAGGCATAAACTGGAATTAGAAGAAAGTTTCTGCCCCCCAGAGGAGTAAAGCTTGGTGAGAAGTTATGGAATTACAGGGAGGAGAGAAGGGAAGTATTTTTATTACTAAAATTGATAAATTCATGCCTTATGAAGTGACCAACAACACAGAGATTTAAGCTTGATAATTCAGGATCTTCCACTTAGGCCATGTTTCTAATGGCTTCCATTCTTTGGAATTGAGTACATGGATTTAAAAGAATTGGGGGTTTTGTGGGGATTTTTGATCATTTGGGAAGGGGGGTTGTGCTATTAGGGGAAATGCTTTTTAGCTGTAAGGGATAATTTCTTAATGCTAAATCAGGAAGCAGAGAACCCAAATAACTGAGGGGCTGCTGGAGACATCCTTACCTTGCTTCAGTGTGAGTATTTTAGCAAATCTGTAATGAAGTGTAGTATGAGATGTAATTGTAACAAAACAGGATTATGGAGATTAAAGTGAGAGTACAAGCAAGGGAGAAATGTTCTGATACTTTACTAATCCCCAAAACATCTCCAAAGTGGGAGGACATAGAACAACAAACTACGAGGGATGTGTGGGTGCTTAGAGATGCAAATCTGGATTGTGTTTGTCTGTGGTCAGCTAACCTACTGCCTCTGATTTAGCAAAATGTGGCCCTGGGTACTCGTCCTCATGTTCTGGCCAGGTGACCTGAGGAGGGTCTGACAGGCAGGTCATGCTCAACCCCCCTCTGGTCCCTGCATCTCGGAAAGCAATCCTGGATTTTCAGATTCCAGCAGAGGAAAAATGCAACTGCTGTTTTATTTTCCTTTTGATTTTGTGGGTTGGTATGTTTGGTTTTTATGTGGATTCAGCTCCCTTGTGGTTTAGTGATTTAAAAGAAGAGAGTTAGTTCAGATGCACAGCTCGTGCTGCCACAGCTTGATAGTCAGCCCTGGGAAAATGAGGGGGCTGTTCTGTGCTTGATGACAATACAAAAAAATGTTCGCTGCTTGGCATTTTTAAAGAATTCATAGGTTAAGGAAATGAGAAGTGTTAACCTAAAACCCTGCTATCAAAGGAAAGCTTTATGAATACTGCAGTGCAGGATTGTGTTTTTCCTCCTGATGAGAATTTTTTCTTGAATGAGTGAACCTTTATTAACTTCAGTGGAATTTAAACTGACACTAAGCTCACCTGCTCTGTTTCACAAGAGAGATTTCTTTCGAATCAGCAGAATTAAGTAGTACTATAGCACTAATGAGGCCTCTTGAGCATTATTTGGCTCTTATAAAACAAAAATTGTGATCAATTAATTGCAAATGAATTGGCAGTAGCATATGTGTCTGAAAGCAATCCAGTTACAGAGAGCTAAATGGGCTGATCAATGTCAGCACAGCCTCTCCCCAGCACTCCTGGAGCTGTGATGCAGACTTTCATTTGGCTTCCAGATGGAGCATCAGAAGCAATAAGGATCATGTGGATTGTCAGAAAATGAAGCAAGCCCAATGGCTAAAACTGCCAGGAAAGCCCTTGCCCCTGTGAGTGAGCACAGGCAGCAGCAGCAGCCTCGTGCCCATCCCTGGTAATACACAGAGGGAAGGGACCTCAGGGACCCTGCAGCTGTGGGAAGCATTGAGAAAAGAAGGTCAGTCCCTCATCTACAAACCATCTATCAGCAGGTGAAGTTGTGGTTCTTAGAGAACCTAACAGTTGTGTTACCAAGAGGAGAGAAGGAAATTAATCTCAGTGTAGCACTGTGCTGGAAAGGATGGGGCAGTTGTGCCAGGCTTGGTTTTAAAAAGAATGACAATTTGGTGAGATACTCAGCAAGGGCCCTGTGTGGTCTTATAGCAACAGCACTTCAGTGACCAAGGAGAACACTCCTACCCAAGAATGGCTGTGAATGTAGTTCTGGGTCTGATCAATGATTAAAAGACTCTGTAAATAAATATGATTGTTTGTTTAATCTGTGTTAGCTTACAAGCTTCAGAAAACATTAAAGTTTAGGAAATATTTGAGAGAATCTCTTATGGTAGCTGTTAGCTTCTATTTGATTATCTTCCTTGGATGATTTCTGCTTTACAGATGAAAAAGTAACCACTTTTCTTGTGATAAGGAAACCAGGCAATGGATGTTTTATGAGAAACTTTGGAACAGTTTGAGAATACTCATCTAACCAGGAACCTACAAAATCACTAGTGGCACATAGAAAAGCTGTCTGACTCTTTCTCTGACTAAACAGAAGTTCAGGACTATCAGGCAGGAGGAGTCAGGTTACAAGAATGGAAAGCTGGTGGTTCCTTGTGCAAAGGGTGACGTTTTGTGGCATTCCCAGCTGAAGGAGCTGTGTTGAAGTGAGGCAGGGATCAGAGCATGGCACAGAGAGGGATGCATGGAGTAAGTTTAGTGCCAGGAACAGAGGAACTTTCTCAATCCCAAGTCAGCCCTTCAGCTCAGTGTAAGCATCCAGCCAGGCTTTGTGAGTTTTGTGAGAGCTGGCCTGCTCAGAGAATCCATCTCCAGCATGTCCTTCCATCAGGAGCAGTGCTCTTGCTCCCTCCTCCCTCCCTGGTGGGAGCCTGGCTGAGTGGGCTCAGTGCAGAGGACACAGACCATGAGTCTCTGTGGATCAGTGACTCTGAGTGTGGGAGGCAGCTGACTTTTCTGTCTGTAATTCTGTGCTCTGTGAAAAAGGGTGTGCTGTGGTTATTTTATTGGTTTGCTCTGGTTTTGTTTTCAAAACTGGTTGATAGTCAAATTGGAGGAACAGTGCCATCAGCTGGGAAGTATTTTCTGTGACTGAAAACATCCCATGGTGAGGTAGCAGTGCCCAAGGCTCTGTAATGTGTTACAGCAGCACTGGGCTGGTGGGGTGTGTTCATTATTGAGGTTTGTTTGTGAGACCCTGCTGATGTGCTATGGACTGCTCACCTCTGTGGGTCTGGAGTCAGCCTGCTGCTGAGGATTAATGGTTCATATCTGTGAAGGCATTAGGCAGGGAGGTGTTAACTGGCATGAACATTATTTGTAATCATTAGATGAAAGCTTCATGTGACAGAAGGCATGAGCTGGCTTTCTAGGTCATTCTGTAAGAGAGCAATGAAACTGCTGAAAACACAGTTAGAAATGTTGATAATGGTGAACCAGCTTTGTGAGATGCTTAAGATGAAACTGCTGTCTGAACTACTTTAATTTCTCCAGGTGCACAGCCTGTGCATGCAGAGCACTGTGAGAACAGGAAGGTGATTTGTTTCATTGCTCTCTTTGGGCTTGTGGAGTTGTGCAAATGAACCTTTACAAACCTGTGTTTTTCTTGATTCTCTTTCTCTCTCTTTTTTTTTTTGGTTTTTTTTTTTGTTTTTTGGGTTTTTTTGTTTTGTTTTTACCTACAGGAATGTCCTAGTGGGGTTGTTAATGAAGAAACATTCAAGCAGATCTATGCACAGTTTTTTCCTCATGGAGGTAAGTGGAGTGCTTTGTGCCTGCCAGGGTTCTTGAAGCCCTAACATTGCCAGCTGGCTGCAAACTGCTGCAGATCATCTGTGTGAGAAATGAGAAGCAAGCTGAAGCTGTGAGGGGTTTTAGACAGAAGCACAAGCATCAAGGTAATAAAATGTTAAGCCCTTTGAACAGTCATTTCACATAGAAATACCCCAATAAAGATTGCCCCTCAATGTCAGCTCTTTATTCCCCAGGTCCAAAAGAGAAACTGGGGGTTGGTGCTTTGCTCTGCCTTTCTGTTGGCAGAAAGTGGAATTGCCTCCTCTGTGTGTCTTTGCTTCCCTGCTGCTGGACTGCTGGGCATGTAGTGTCCAGCACAGGAGGGGCCCAGACTGCTTCTTGGCCTGAAAATTAATCAAAACCTCCTTAAAATACTTACAGCAGTTTTTAGTTGATAAGTAAACTCATGGCTACCTGAAATGATCATTTTTGGTGCTTATGTCACTAAGACAGGGCCATGTCATGAATGGGCATATTAAGGTATTGTATTAAATCTCTCAAATAACACATGTTCTTGCCTTTTAAAAACATCGAGAATCTATATATTCTAACTGGATACATTCTGTTCTCAAATTGAAAGAAATGGGTCATTTAAGTAGCTTTTTAGCAAAAGATTAAGTATTTGAGGTTTTCCAAAATATCCCACTCTGTAGTAGCTGCAGAACACACTTTTTGGGGGATGATGATTTCTGCAAGGGTGTTTTTGTGCATGTGCATTTACTTAAAGAAAGCAATTGACAAATGTTTTTCAACTAAATGTCAAAATAAAACACATTATGCTTATGTTTTACAATGCATGTGACCTCAAAGATGTGCACCTGTAAAAACTTGGCATTAAGTTTCAGTATGAACTTGACAATTTCCTGTTGTGATTTTCTAAACCCAGCAGTTTAAGATTCAAAAGGAGGAAAATATGCCTCTAGGTGAGATTGCTCTCCAGCAGCCATGGGTCAAACTCAAGTAACTGGAGCAAGACCCTTCAGAAGCTGAGCATTCCCTGAGGATTCTCTGCTGTGTCTCCCACAAAACAAAAAACAAGAGAAGCTAGACTGCAGATTGCAGTCACTCTTTGGTACTTTTGCTGTGTTTCCCACCATCTGAACCAGAGGCACTCTGGGCTGTTTTAAGGGAGGGTGCCAGGATTTTGCAAGTCCATGATAACATTTACTGGTTCACAGACTCTCTGGCAATGCTTCAGGGCTGAGTTATATACAGGAGGAAGATAAGCTGATGATTGTTGAGAGCCATGAGTGCATGGTGAGCTGCTGTCCCTGCCCTTGTGCCTTTCAGATGCCAGCATGTATGCACATTACCTCTTCAACGCCTTCGACACTGCCCAGAATGGCTCCGTCAAGTTTGAGGTGACTGCTTTGCCTCTCCCTTCCATGCCATTTCCTCAGTTTTGTGTTTTAACCTTTTCTGTCCAGTCTTCATGGCAGAGTAGTAGGACTTGTTGGATAAAAGGCAGGAGATTTCAGACTAAAGTCAGTCGATGTTTTCAAATCAGGTTCACTTTAGTTTATGCAGGTGCAGTTCCATGTCAGTAAAGAAAGATCTTGATTGGGCTCATCAGGATCAGAGGGAGAAAGTGCAGAAGTTTATGCAGCAAAGAGGAGTGGCTGAGGAGAGTTTCATGTGAAATGAGAGGAGGGACACAGAGAGCTTGATCTTGTACCTTCTGCAGTCATGCATTGCATGACAAACACAGAAAGTGCTGAACTTTCATTCCTGGCAGATCTGTCTTTTTAACATGTTGTCAAACATGAGAATTTTGTCCCTTTTTTTGTGCCGTTAAACAAATTCAGATTCCTTGGAGGCTTGGCAGAAAGGAGCAGAGGTTTCTAAGCAGTGCTGCACTGCCCCATGCAGAGCTCATGCAGGTGACTGAAGATATTAAATGAGTTATCAGGAGCTGTGTAGCTCTGCTAGCCTGAAGCTCTGCCTGTGCCAAAAATCCCCTGTAGCTACGCTGCTCTCAGTGTCCGAGCCACTGTGCAGTGTAATTAATAAATCACAGTTATCAGAAGCAGTACCTTTACTGTAAGCAAAGAAAACCAGTTAAAATTATGTGTTCCACACAGTATTTAGTGGTGGGAATCATATCTGGTCAAGTTTGACAGATTTTTCCAGATAACAAAATCTAGGGGTCCCTGAGTCAGAGGAGTTTATCTCTTAGATGGGATTTCCTTCCCTTGCCAGCACCTCAGTCTGGGGATAAGAAAGCATCAGCTTCTACTTCTACAGGCACAGTCCAGCTGTGTTTAACCAGGTCCTGGTAATCTGAGTGACAGTTCCTTGCAGCAGGGAGGAGGAAGGCCACTGGGGCACCTGGCAGTGCTCTTAAAAAGCAGACATCCCAGTGAATGCTTCAACCATCGAGTTCAGTCAGAGAGGACACATTTGTGGAAAAGGAAGCCAGAAGAGGTTGATAAGCATATGCTCCATCCTAAAAATAGAAATATTTTGATGGGCTTTGTATAAAGAAGGTGACTTAGAAAAGGATGTTACAAGTATTCACACTTCTCCCTCTGCCCCAAACCAGGATTTTGTGATGGCATTGTCCATTCTGCTACGAGGAACTGTTCACGAAAAGCTGAGATGGACATTTAATCTGTATGACATAAATAAGGATGGCTATATAAACAAGGAGGTAAGGCTGTTCTTGACAAATGTGGTTGATTTTGGAAGGGAGAGTTGATTGGGTTTTGCTGCAGAACACAATTAATTTTTCATGCAGCTAATTAAATGCAAATCAGAATGGACTCAAGCATTTGTCTGTGTCTAAGCAAAGTGCACAGTGATCTTATTGCATGATTTTCTAGGCATATTTCCTCATGTTATGGTACCTTTAATGAATTGTGTTAGCCAGGAGCAAAATGCTGGTTACAGCTCTGAGCCACATAACCTTTGTGAACGGGAGGGTGATGGTGGCAGTGCTTGGTGACTGAGGCTCCAGGGCTTACTGTCTGCACAGGGAGATACTGTGGGGGTCATCTGAAGCAGGACAAGCCTCCAGCACCACCCCCAAATCCTGCACTGTCATCTGCTTTTATGTTCTTACCTGGTATTGCTTATTCCCATTATGGGAAGCCTTGGTTTTGAGCGTGGTGACCTTGAATATGTGTCAAATACATCTTGGTCCGCTCGAACCTACTGTACATGCCTGGGGGGCTTGCAGTTCCTGCTGCTGCTCACAGCTGAGGGGCAATTTGTGCAAGGTGTGGGGAGGGAGCAGGTTCCAGTTCCAGCTGTGAGGGTCCCTGGCCCTGCAGGAGCCCTTGGCACAGGGCTGGTGCCACAGTGCAGAGCTGAGCCCAGCTCTTGCCAGCAGCACCTGCTGTGTCAGCAGCCAGGGGAGGGGAGGGAGCCCTGGGAGCACTGGGAGCACTGGGAGCACTGGGAGCCTGTGGCACGGCAGGGGCAGAGGGAAGCAATTCTTTCTGTAGGATGTTTGTGTGCCTGGTACATCTGTCTCCGTGCACATGCACAGGTATTCCAGGAGCTGGTTTGTCATAGGAGAGGGAGGCTGAACAATAGCGCAGTACAAGACAGAAATGGGCTCTCATTTATCTTAATTTCCTCTTTGTGTTTGTGCTGGCATGCTGCCATGGCAGGAAATGATGGATATCGTAAAGGCAATTTATGATATGATGGGAAAATACACATATCCGGTACTCAAGGAAGATGCACCAAGGCAGCATGTAGAAGTGTTTTTCCAGGTACCTGGGTTTTGATGGGTTTTTCTTAGCAATTGAGCTATGCACTGATAGACTTTCCTGTCGAGTCTGTCCCTAGTTATATATTCTAAAATAAAGCCTAGCAGCCGCTCAGCCTAGCATTGCAGTGCCTGCTGATTCCTGGCTCCAGAGGTGTCTCCTTAGCCTGGCCCTTTGCCTTGGGATGTGCCGTGTCCAGTAAGGCTGAAGCCTGTGTGTGTTGCAGCCCTTCTGTGCTGCTTCTCCCAGCTGCCCTGAGGAGTGGCAGGAGTGTGAGTGGGGGTCGGTCAGGCAGTGAATAAATAAACGATGGAATAAGGACAGAGGTTATGCTGGGTGTCAAGAAAGCAGTTAGAGATGACCTCAAAAGTGCACAAATCCCAGAGGAAACAAATCCTTAGCAGCCAGCCAATCCAGCACTGGGTCTGTGGGCTAAGCTTGTTAAGTACCCAGCTTATTCAGGTTGCATCCCTGAGATACTGTACTGCAACAATAGTGTTACCAATGTAAACTAATATTTACATTATTTCATTTTGCAGAAAATGGATAAAAACAAAGATGGAGTTGTAACTCTAGATGAGTTCATTGAATCGTGTCAGGAGGTAAGGACTAAGTTATAACTGCAAAAAAAGCTCAATCTCACATAGTTTGCTTCCCTTTGGATAAACTGTTTAAAACAAGATGCTGCTCAGGATCATGGGTTTTCTTTGCTCTGTGGAAAAAAAGAATAAAAAACCAAACCAAAACAGCTTCAAGCCTGAGTTTGTGATGCTCTGTGAAGCCTGTGACTCAGTAGTGAGGTGAGTCAGGCAGAATATGGGAGATGATGTCTTCATGTGTAGTGCTGGGACCACTGCAGTGGACTGCAGTGCCTGATTCTACAGGCAAGCAGACAGCTGTAGAGAAAACTCTTAACTCTTTTAGGTTGTTTTGGGATTTTTTTGGTTTGTTTTTGGTTTTTTTCCTTAATTTTGAGAGTCTGCTGCTGTCTCTGTGTGCTGCCCCAGACGTCAGTCTCAAGTACCACATTTCTGAAACTGCTCAGAGTCAAAAGTGTCTCAAATTCTTGCAATTACAACATTGAGGTATAAAAACAGTTGATGCTTTCATAGTCAATAATTAAAAGCAAATGCTGTCATCATAGCAATGATTTTAATTTTTCCTCTATTTTGGAAGTAAGCCAGCTCTTGCAAATTCCATGTATGAGGTTGGCTGTGATAAGTTTTTTTTGGTACTTAGCACTGACACAAAGAAGCATCTGCATTACTATGCAATTGGCCTAATGTCTGTTATCTTAGACCTTGATTGTGTGAATATTTGCTCAGAGATCTCTCTAATATTTGACCAGTACAATAATGGTGTAAAATAATGGTGTAAAAAAAACACCCTCTGCCTTTTAGAATGTTTACACTGGTGCACAGAATTCCATATTGGCTCTTTTGTGCATTTTATATTGCCTGGAAAATTCTTTCCAGTTCTGCAGCCAGACAGCTCTTCTGTCCACGAGCAAGGGGAGGATGCTCACTGTGGAGGATTGGGCTGGCTTCTGCTGCTTTGGTGTCACACCTGGCTCTGGTCACATCCAGTCTCAGTCAGGGTCTTCAGGCAGCAAAATCCTTGTTTAGCAGATACATAATAGAAGGCTAATGTTTATTTCATTCTTGGTCCCTCCTGATTGCTTGGCTTATTTTTGGCACCATCTTTATTTGATCATTTGTGTTGTGTATTATTCTTCACGTTCCTAACTTGCCTGTAGGTGTGTGTATGATCAGTAGTCTCAGGATTGAAGCAGCTTTACTCAACCTGTAACTGTTAGAGTTTTAATTCTCTGTCCCCATTTGGATTTGGTTCCTTCTGCTGCCATCCTGGCACTGAGAGCTGGGCAGGCTGATGCACTGTCAGCTGCTGTTTCCTGGCAGGCAGGAGCAAGCCCTGCAGCACCAAGATTTATTCTATTTATCTCTGTGAAAAACAAACCAAAGTGCACAGCAGTGCCCATCTGGGCCATTGTGGACAGGGAAGCCCTGGCATGACCTGGAGAGGGTGATTGGCTTCCTGTGCCAGGTGATGCCTGGCTCCCTCTGAGTGACCGTGACAGGGGTGATGCAGCCTCAAAAAATGACTGTGGAATGCAGTACAATAAATCTCTTATGTTGCTCAATGTGGAAATTTATTTTCCTGTTGCAGGCAAACAGCTGTTCTAACTTTTGGAATAGCTGAATTCCTCGGTGGGGGGAAACCATCGTTGTGCTTTGGAATTCTGGTTCTTATCTCAAAGTAAAATTCCAATGCTTCAGAAGTAGTCCAGGATTTCCCTTGTATCTCTCTGCCTGCAACTTTGGCTCTTGGAGCCTCAGAGAGGCTGAGGTTGCAAGATTGCACATGTTTTGTGTTTGAACTGGAATTTCTGGCAGGAAATGCTCCCTCAAGGCAGTTTTCTTGTTGGGTCAAACCTGCCATTCCATTTGGGTTTGTGGAGCACATAGCCAAGAGCATGTTTGCACACCCAGGGTCAGGGATATGTGAGGGCTGAGCACAGGCACCAGCCCAGTGCCCTGCCCAGCACAGCCTGTGCTGGACATCAGGCTCAGGAGAAAACCCTGTGCTTGGTGTGCCCCAGAGCAGCCCAGGGCTGGAGCACTGACCAGTCCCAGCTCCCAGAGGGAGAAGGCATTCCCAGAGCAAGGCTGCTGCCTGCAGGAGCAGCTACAGAGTTTTGGATTGTGCTTGTCCATGCTGGTTTCATGGGAATATCTTCTCCTTGCTTTCAGGACGACAATATCATGCGATCCTTACAGCTCTTTGAGAATGTCATGTAACCAGATGAGCACTGGAGGAGTCTGAGACTTCTGTGTAACAAAGATCTCCTTTCTGGGTGAAAGATTTCACAATTGAGCCATGTCCAGTGTGTGAGGATTTTGTATGGCATGTCCAACCAAATGGCAACTGAATGCAACAGATCCCACCTCTTCTCCCCGGAAGATGCTGGTGGACCTTTGTTTCGTTTTGGAAGCATGTGAATATTTTCATAAATCCCGACAAGAGAGAACTGCTGTTCCAAGTTCAATGAGTAATACAGAGCATTGTTTGCTAGGCACAAGTCCTGCTTTTTATCTAGCAAGCTTAATTCCCTACGATAGCACATGTTGATAGCTATTGGCCATCTACTGCAAGTGACATCTCAGTCCATACCTCTGTTCTGCACAATGTTCTGTGGATGCCTTGCCATTAATCTGCTTTGACAAAACCCCAATCTACCAGGGCAGTCTGTGAAAAAAGATGAACAGTCAATGTACCTGGGACATTAAACAGACAGCCCATGTAGCAAGTGTCCCCATTCCTGCAGAGATCCTGCTTATCCTCTCACATGCACTGGTGCCACCACGCTGAGTTCAGTGGAGTTCTTCCTGAACGTAGGAACCAGGTGATCTTCATGCCAGAGTGAGCCAGAAAGGAGTAGAATGTGTTGCACATATTAATAAAAAAGTACAGAACAAATCCTGTTCAGGGATGGGAAGTTCCCAAGAGACCAGGCAGGTGTGTAAGGGCTGGTACAGAAAGATGAGCACCTGCTCTGGTCCCAACCACCTGCTGAGCCCCAGGAACACCAGGTGAAGCTCCACTGTGCATCTCAACAGCACCATGGCCACGTGCTCTGGTCCTTTTGCTGTAGTTTGGCACACACTTCCTAGGTTCATCACTGGATGTTACAGTCTTGCCCCTTTATGGATTTATTTAAGCTTTCTTGTTTGACTTAGTGAATGACAAAGATGCATTTTGTTTCAACAGACCTTGTCACCCACAAAGTGCCCAGCACATTTGATTGGGAGCTTTGGAATAGTTATTAGCCTCAGAATTAGTTGCCAGGCCCGTATTTTTTTCCTACATGGCAGTAGCATGCCTTGTACAAGCCCCATTTCTTTGCTAATGCCAAGTAGGGTATTGGTTTAAGGGGTTGGTTTTCTAATTAATAAAACAGAAAGGCTCTTGTAGTGAATTTACACCATGATTGGGTGATTTGTCAGCTGGGGAACGTCAGAGCTTCCTATGAAGAAGCCTCTTAGGAAAGCTGACCCATCAGAGTGCCATGGCCATTGCCAGGCAGACAGAGGCTGAGAAGCAAAGGGAAGGAGGGAACAGCCAGCTGTTCCAGCTGCTCAAACCATGCAGATGGGACAGTCCCTGCCACAGTGCTGCATCACTCCCATCCAGTAAGCATCTGTTTTTACTGTTTCACATGCTGTATTACAGACAAGCTGTTAGTACTGAAGATACATTTAAAAAGTTATGTAAGTGGAAGGTTTTTGTAACACAGAATATATAGAATGCCTCAGTTCTGTAGCCCTAATTTTATAAAAATTCAATCTGTTGAAGCATTCCTGATTACAGATGTAGGTCTGTATATTGATAACGCCAATTCCCCAAGATGTAGCATTTTCCCTTTTTACTGTGCTCCTCCATATGCGTCTGTGTAGTCTTAGCTTTATTTCTTTGAGTTGTCCCCTTGTCAGCAAAAGTGCTGTTCAAGGGAAGTCACATGTCTGCAGGAATGACACCATATGAATGACATCTTGTTTATTGCCTTTCATACAGATACCATGAACGGATTCCTCCCAGCAGCGATCCAGCAGCTCTGGTGAGGGGCTGGCAATGCAGGAGGGATGCCATGCTGGGGGAGTACCTTCTCTCCAGTTGTTGGGTGCTGTCACTTAGGCTTTATTTAACAGGCACTTGGTAAAGACATCAGTTGTAGCTGAAATAATACAAAGTTTACACCACTCCTTCTTGATTTTTCTTGCAATCACTTCAGCAAATGACAGAATTTAATATAATTATCAGGTTTTCCCTCCCACGAAAACTGCTTAGTCTCTTATTCTAAGCAGTTTATTTCAGCAGAGGGAGAAGTGATCAGGACAATGGAAATTAAGCATTTGAATCAGGCTAGCACAGTGCCTTTTTCCTCTAATAGTCTTGCTTCAAGGGTGCTTATGAGATGGCACATACAGACAGAAATGTTTGGAATGTGCCCTTTTCAAAAGAAAATGTTATTAGTTGCATGATGCCATTGTCCCTGAAGCTAAATTAATTTCTGGAGTTGCTGTGATGAATTTGGTCTCAGCTGTGTTTCCTGGCCCTGCTGGCAGCAGTTCTGTGGGGGCTGCCTTTGTCACCAGGGCTGTCACTGCTTTCTGCTGAGTGTGGCTCCAGCTGAGCAGCAAACAGCTGGTGTCACTGTCAGTGTTTGCTGACTGCACTGCTGAAATCAGGCTGCCAGTACTGACCCTGCACTTCTGCTATCTCCTGTGCTGCTCCACTGTGCCTGCTTTTCACTGCCAGGAGCCATGGGGGTGCATCAGGTAGAGGAGGAGATGCTGACAGCCACACTGAGCCTGCCCTTGGAGGAGAAGTGCTTTGATTTGGATCCTGCTGGAGTCAGAGCCCTCCCACACACCCCTGGTGCTCTGTGCTCCACCTGAAGCCCACAGCAGCTGGGACAGGAGGACTCACAAAGTGTCACCCACAGCTGCATTTCCCCAAAGCTCAGATTGCAGAATCTGTCTGGGGCAGAGTCCTTGCTATTGCAAAGCCAATTCTTTCCCTGCTCCCACTCCCAGCTGGAGGCTGGGATGCACCAGTGCATGGGAGGCCTCTGGGTTCTCCATCAGCAGCATCTGTCCATGGCAGGTGAGACATCAGTGACTGTGAGAGCTGCTCTCTGCTTGGAAATGGCTTTGGTTTGTTTTTCATGTTTTCTGTGAATGTTACTCTGCTGTAAACTTGCCAAGCCTCCGCTTGCTCATAAACGGGGCTTGCAATATTTATGACAAACACTAGTACAGATTCTAAATAAAACACACCATGCTACTCCGCTCTCCCACCCTCATCAATCCTCCTGCCAGTAGGCAGGAGGCACTTCCTGTTACAGTCAGACTCTCTGTCAGTGCTATCAACTGTGCACATTTTCTCCAAGTTATGAATGTTTAAATAATGTCTGAATCAGGACTCTGACTGTTTCACTAGTTACAAACATTAGTCTGCATCTTCATGCCAGCATTTTATAAAGAAAGCCTTTCTAACATGCATTTTAGGTAACAATCTGTTGACAAATAGAAATGTGATAAATTATATTGAAAAAAAAAAAACAAAAAAAAAAAAAAAAAAAAACCCTGTGGCTGTTTGTTTTCCTGTTCCTCTAAATGCAATGCAATATTGTGAATAACTGTGAGCCAAGCTAAAAGCTTGAGACACAAATACCCTGAGGTTCAGGCATTGTGGGCAGTGGCATCTCCTGACTGCAGTATGTGTTGAGAACAAACACCCTTGTGTCTGTGGGTCTTCTCTGATGAGATGGTAGCAGCAGTGTGTCAAACTTTACTTCTTCTTTATGGAAGTGCCATGAAAGACCTAGGGAAATGTGCAAATAATGTAAATTGTGATAACTAAAGCCATGTTAATGAATCAGCCATGTATAGCTTCACTGTTACAAATGTTATTCTCTGATGGCAATTTGTATTCAATTTTGTTGAATGGTTTTAAAAACGTTGGTTTTAATAATAAAAAGAAATATCTGTAGGAGGGTGTCCTTTCTTAAGCCCAATGTGTATTTTTTCTCAAGGGACACTGTCAGGTTAAAAATTTGCAATGAAACTTTTAAAAGTGGGACTCAGCCATGTATCCATGTGCATAGGGGCTGTGGAAATGAACTGTGCTGTGAGCTAACTCTTACATGCCAATGATTTATTTGCATCACTGATTCAGGGGTGCTCTTACATTTGATGTGGTGACATACACTGAACTGATAGTTTGGCTCTTGTGTAAAGTTCAGAGATGTTCTCCTACCTGCACCACTGATAGTAACTTAGGGTACTGAAAACTGAAAGTTTCAGGCCTGTCTCTCCCCTTCCACACTTCTGCTTAAGTATAAGCAGGAAAGCAGACAATCGTGTTGAAAAAGAATGCAAACATTGTTCTATGTTGTAGATAAGAAAAATAACCCTAAACCTCACAGTGTTCCTTTAGCTTTGGTTTATTGTAAACATCCATTCTGACACATGGAGGAATGCTATATATATGTGTGTACATATATATATACATGTTTGCTAAACTCCATTTTGTAGGGTATTATCTGTCTACCACTACATCCCAGGAAAAAGAACATTCATCCATGCAGAAATATGAAAATAAAGATGTCTGTGTGAAACATGGTCTTGGTGTCACTGCAGTGCCTTCCCAGCCCGCTCCCGCAGGCTCCYCCTGCTCCCAGGGACAGCAGRGCCCTCTGGGCAGTGCCAGGCTGGAGTTACTGCTCCCTCTGCAGAAGAAGGTGTGCTGGCTGCCTGTTCAACACCTCCCACTCCTGGGAATGTTTCCCAGCTGCTGCCAGGCAGAGCAGGCTCGGGCTCAAGCATGTGCGTCGCTTTTTGTTCGCTGTTTGGCTGGGGTTTATTGAGTGGCTGGTGAAGCCTGAGTTACTGCTGTGAGATATTGGACAGCTCTGGTTTTATTCAGAGCCCTGTTGCAGTCTGAGCATCCTGTCCTTGTGCTTCAGGGGTCCAGGGCATTGCACCTGACGGATGGAGGGGCGGTGGGGAGGGAGCAGCTCTGCACTGGCCCAGGGGCTGTCTCTCACTCTGGAGCATGGGGGGAACCTCAGGTACGTGTCACAACTCAGCACATGAAGGGTTCCTTTTGAATCCAATAACAGCCTCTTTTTTTTAACTGAGAGATTAATTCTGTAACATTTGCTTAAGCATGCAGGTGCAGCAAACTGCAGAGGGATGAGGCCCGGACACGCTGGCACGTGAAGTGCTTTCATCACCTCACATGGGCACTGTGTGGGAGCTGCAGGAGCAGAAATGCTGTGTGATGGAGAGCTGCTGATGGACCCAGCCCTGCTGCTCGGCCAGGAGAGGCTGCTTCTCTGCAGACAGGACCCCATCGCCCTCCAGGAGGTGGGAAACATGAACTGAAGATCTGCAGAGCCTCAGCAGGTGTGGTTATTTCCAGCCTGCTCTGTTTAAATTCCCCTGTTGTCTTGCAGAGGACAGGTCTGTCTTTCTCCATCTCTTCCTGTGTCTGTGAAATGTTAGTGCTGATCCAGGATTTTCCAGAAGAATAAGTTATTGAAAAATGTTGATTTAAAAAAGAAATCCAAGATTGATTTTATAATTGCAGGGTTAAATTGAATTTGTTGACATTTTCACAGAAACTGACCCAACCTTTGTGTCCTAATTACCTTATTGATTTACTTATAAATCAATATAAATTGAAAATAAATATACACAAAGATAAATGTCAGCGCAATTTTTCTGTCTGAACAAATCTTCTAGATTTTAGAGAACTCAGAGCACAAAGAAGTTCCAAAGCCTTGTTTCTTTCATGCAGCACAAAGCATTTGTCACCAAGCAGTTCTAAGTAAGAAGAATAACACCCTTGGTGGGTGAGCACTGCACTGGTGGGAGGCACTGTCTGTGCTGTGACTGATAATGAGGAAACCCTGTTGGAAAAACCCATCTGTGTGTGTGACAAACTGAGTCGCAAAAATACTTCTAAATCGTTCTCAATTTTTGTTCCAGATTTTTTAAAATTGATCTCACTTTATGTGCCTTATTTTGCACTGAGCTGTGATATGGTAACATTTAAATCTAGATGAACATCTGCTGCAAACAAGTTACTGAATTGCTTTTGATTCCTTTGGTATTCAAATGATGGAACAAACGAGATGCACAAACAAACGAGATGCTCTGAAATGCAAGGTAAGAGATTTCTATCTCAGCAATGAAATAAAATTAACAGAATATCAAAGGTTTTAGTTTCTGTCCTATTCTAGCAGTGAATATTTAGTGCATGTTATATATATTTACACTGGAATATGTGGTGTAGATTTCAGCAGGTTTGAAGTGTCCAAAAGCAGAAATTCAGAACTTAAAAATCCCCTTTTCTGAGAGCACATTTAATCCCCATTTGGAACAGAAATCACATTCCAGCCTGAGAAGAGGATATTCCGGGACCTGAGCACAGTCCTGCTCAGCAGGGCGCAAAGACACCACTGCAGAAACTGGTGTGACACTGCAGAGACCTGCGGGTAATTTTAGATACAATGAAAGTCACATTCCAAGTCCTGTTCCTGTATCGCAGTTTTCCTCTGGGTTTGGTTGGGATTTGCAGGACCTGGGGGAGCTCTGTGCTGGCACTGTGGCCAGCTCCTGTGTCCCCAGAGCAAAGCCTGGAGGAGCTGCCAGAGGAATGGGGAGGAAATGATGGTAGCTGGGATCTAAGGAGTGTTTCACAGCCTGGATGAGCCCCTGTGCATCAGCTGGGCCTTTCCTGCAAGGATGAGCCCCTGGAGTGAGGGCAGCCTTGTTGTAAGGGTTTGGAGAAAGTCAGCAGCAGTGGGCTGGAGCTGCCCTGGGGGAGAGCCCGAGGTGTCTCATGGTGCTGACACGGTCTGGAAGGGATGGACAAAACCCTACCTGGGTCTGTGTCAGTGGAGACAGCACAGGAATGTGACAGAGCTGGTCTGACCTGTTCCCTGTGCTGGGACTCGTGGAGTATTTCAGCACTGGGCAAAGAAGGGGCAGTAGCAGTGTTTGGCTGGTCTCTGTGCTTGTGCTTTCCAGGTATTCTGTGTCCTGCTCTGGGGACACCTGGGCCCTGGTTCTGTAAGGTTCTTCCTTGTTTCCAATGAGGGGCAGCACAGCAGCTCGCAAGCCCTCAGCTTCTACCCACCACACACGCAGAGCTGGGAATTAACCCAGGGCACAGCTGGCACTCAGCTATTGGAATACCTGAGTATTTCAGTATGGAACAAGCAGGTGTTCTCCAGTGAAAGTGGTTTGCTGCTGTAGGGCAGGTGCTGGTCATGCCCTAAACAGTCCCTGCCTGCAAACAGAAAACAAAAGGCTGTGGGTTTGCTCAGAACTGCTCAAAATTTAATCAAATGCAACTAGAAATTATGTGGTGGGAAGTTAATTGAATTAATCTATATTAGACTTATACTTTCCCTTGCAAATGTGACATGGCATCAGGGGTGTGTCTCAAGACTGTGCTTTTCAGGACACCACAGGGAGGTCTGCAGTGTTCCCAAAGCATGTTCAGTGGATGAGCCTTGCAGAAACCCAGCTGTCCCCAGCCAGGGTGGCATCTGAGCCACGGGGACAGCTGAGGACACTGCTGTCCCTTGTCATTACACTGTGTGACACAGCCCATCGGCTCTGGATGAGCCCAGATCACCAGGATTGCCTGGCTGGGACCAGACCTGCACAGCAGTTTTGGGGGGCTGCATCTTCTCCCCTCAGCTGTGTGAGTGCTCACTGCCTGCATGGCACAGAGGGAATAAATACGTGCATGAGCTGTTCCTGCCCTCTGAGAGCAAGGCCAGAACTGCACATCACTGAATTCCTCCTCATGCCAATCTCCCAGTTCACTGGCAGGCAGAGATATGGCCCTGGCATACACAAATTCCCTGGGATAATTGTACCACGGCTGTGCCAGGGCACTGCTGGTCCCCATGCTGGGGACACACTGGTCTGTACTTTTCCAGGTGCCACAAAGCTTCCTCGGGGTGTGTGACAATGTGGTGTGACCACAGATGTAGCAATAAATAGGCTACAGGGCCTTTAAGGACACCAGATATTTTCTCCTGTCAGATGATCATCAGTCTCAAAGCCAAGGACATGTTCTCCATCAGCTCACAAGTGTTTCCGTGATTTTTGGTTATTTGTGTCGGGTCTGGAGGTGCTTTATACTGTAACAAACATCAACTAAATAATCATGAGGGAAAAATGAGCTCTTTTCCTCCCTTTTTAGAGATTTATGGATTTTATGGATTCCCTTTTGGTTTGGTGCGAGCATTCCCAGCAGACAGGTTTATGTCTCTGGCACAGATCAGGACCAAGGATGACCCTGAGGAGTGGCCTGACAGTTGCCCAGGGAGCATCGGTCTGGCTGCAGCCCAGGGCTGCTCCAGCTCCTCACACACAGAGGGTCCCTGCAGGGAGCACCTGCTGAACCCTGGGGAAATGATGGAAAGACTTTTTCTGTTCTTTGAGATGCAAACCTGAATGCAAGCCTGCAGTGATTTGGTTTCAACCCTTTAAAATTCTCTCCGTTTCCTTATTTCCAGTGTTCAAAACAATCTACTCCAAAGGCAAACGTTTCAGTGAATGCCTCAGTAAAATGAAAGGTGTGTTTTGTGGTACCGTTCACAGCTTTGAAGACCTCTGAGTTCGTGCCCTCAAAAGCAAGTGCGGCTGTGTTTTTGTTCAGGCTATTTACACCCCATCGGAGCTCAGAGCTGAGTTAATGTTTCACCTCCGGCTGCAGTAAATTAGATGAAACAGTATTTCCTCATTCTCAGAGTTACTCTTTGTCTGCACTGCTCCCTTTGGTGATACAGGGTAAAAACATTGCTTAATCCCTTTTAACAGTTGTTGAGATTATTTTTAAACACAAAATATGGTTCTGTACTGCAATGCTTTTTGCTGAGGCATTTTTAAGACTACCAAGCCTCAAGCCATGCTGAGTGATGAGATCAGGGTGTTCCTCCCTTGGTGGCCCTGTGCTAGCACACAGAGCAGCAGCAGGGACTCACCTGCCCCAGGACCCAGCGAGGAGCAGCCCTGGCTGCCCCACAGAGCCGGAGACAGAGCAGGGACCCCGAGGTGCCGGGACAGGGATGGCACCGGGACCGGGACAGGGATGGCACCGGGAC